>SNQJ01S0052800.1:4579-19566 GCA_010110895.2 Picea sitchensis | reverse complement strand
CATGGTTGTGTCAATGATTGGTCTATGTTATTTTTGGGATGTTGTGAGAGGATTTGTTGATATTTTCCTATATGGCGAGGTAGATTTTCCCTCGCGATACTCAAGATCGATTATATATGTAGGTTGGAAGAATTTGAATTCACTGAGATGCCTTGGTGAGACATGATCCAGAATAGTGAGTTCATTCCTTTCAGGGATTTCATATTAGGGGTCCAAGAGAGGAGAGAAAAGTCCAAGTATGTTGATCAAAATTTTATGATCAAAGGGGTACAACATTAGCATGATGTTTCCTCACAGATATTAGCTTGGGAATTTGGGATTACAATGTTTGACAACTCAACAACTGATACAGATGAGATGGCCAATCTTCTCTTTCCGTAGTTTACTCCTCGGGTGCATAGGATTGGTTTCTTGGGGGAGCGGTCTTCTGAGGAGTTGACCAAGATTCTACAACTTAGAATTTCTTGGCTTGTCAGGGGCATTTAGGTGGGTTCTTATGTTAGCAAATTGCAGATCATCATTATGGGAAGATGTTGCATCACATCTTACAGGTTATTTTGGGACCCTAGTGACTTTACCACCTATAGGCATACTCGAGAGAGGTTCACATGCAGGAAATTTGCAGATTTTTTGTTGGGACATATGGGGGAGTGTATGGCTTATCATCAAAGCAGGTCGAGGCACACTCATCCAACAGGGTTGATGCAATCTTTTCCCATTTTAGGGCCAAGGTGAGAGGGAATGTTATTAGATTTTATCATAGGTTTATCGAGGGTGCAGAGCGCAGATTATATGTTTGTAGGGATTGACCAATTATCAGAGTTCATGCACTTCCTGGTGATTTATTGAAAGTATGGGGCAGCATGGGTGATAGAGCTATCTCTTAGGGATATTTTTAGAGTTCATGAGAATCCCATAGTCATTTTCATTGATCAAGACATGAGGTTTCTTAGGTCATGTTGGCGGGAGTTGTTCAAATTTGCAGGCACGGGTTTTAATTCTAGTACTAGTTTCTACCCTCGGACGAATGGTCAGGAAAAGATGGTGAACCAATGAGTTAATATATATTGGCATGACTATGTGAGGTCATATATATAGTGGTTACATTTAGGTGACATTGTTGCGACACCACACATGATAGTTTTCAGACCACCCAGATTCAGTAGAGGATGTAAGCAGACAGGACAGGGTGGAGCACAGATTCGATATTGGGGACTTGGTTTTCCTAAAGGTGCAGCCACATAGACCATTCCCATTTAGGAGATATGGCACTGAGAGGATGAGATCGTGACTCTATGGTCCCTACAAGGTGATATGAATAATTGGACAGGTATCTTATGAGTTGGAGTTGCCATAGGGTAGACGGATTCATAGTATTCTCTATGTGTCATGCCTCGAGAAGGCATTGGGGCCATGAGTTACCACTTCCACCTAGTTACCACCACTAGATGAGAGGGAATGGATGATACTGACTCCCAAGGAGGTTTTCAATATCCAATAGAGGATATTGAGGAGCAGATTGACTAGGGAGTACCATATCAGGTGGAGAGATTGGCCACTAGGGGATGCCACGTGGGAGAGTGAGCCAATTTTGCAGCATCTTGGTTTGTGGTAGCTTGAGGGAAATCAATCTTGGGAAGGGAGGATTGTGATGTCCCTTTCCAAGTGATCACTCCAGGTAGGCTATAGACAACAAAGAAAACGAGGTCAAGATGATTATTTGATGTCACTTAGGCCTAAAATGTTATATTTCTAAAGTGACATTAGGGAAAATGGAAAAGGGTTATAAAGTGACATTAGGGAAAAGGGAAAAAGGATTATAAAGTGACAATATGACTAATAGTCAATTAAACATTAGAAAGGTCATGTTGATATTTTAAGTTAAAAGGGTCAAGGAAGGGTGAATGAAGACTTATAAGAGGAGGAGGATGCACCCCTTGGCCATTATGCATTGTTCATTTGATTATTTGCCTTTTTGGCTTGGATCTCTTAGAGCTAGTATTTTGTAGGGTTTTGGATATAAACCCTAAGATGGAGATTGGGTTCGGTGGTGATATTATCCACCCTATCTGATTATAGAGGAGAGACCATTCAGATCTCTTCATTGTGCTTCAATATGGCTAAGTATTTCGTTATTTGGTCGTTGATTTTTCATTGTAGAGGTTGATTTTGTCTTGAGAAGGTCGAGCTAGTTTGTGGTTGTGTTTCTTGTGTTGGGGGGGGATTTTCTTGTCAAAGGGGGTCAAGTTTACCATTGTTGGGCGAATCACCTCCTTGCTGGATCAAGCTGAGTATTATAGGGGTCTTTTTCCTTTGTGGTAGGCTGAATCTTTCTTTGTTGGGAAGATTTTGTGTGTTGGGCTAGACTCCTTCAAATTTGGGCCGATTTCTTCATTTATGGACTAGTTTCCTAATCAGAGGGATGAGATCTCATTGCTGGTCAAATTTATCTTTATTGTTGGGAGAAGTTCAATGTTGAGGGTCGAGTTACTTGTCAAGGGGGGTGAATCTCTTGATTGATTGGGGTCGAGTTTATGATGGGCACGATTACTTGGTTGTTGCATAGTTTTTTGTCTAAAAGGGGTAAGTTTATCACTATTGAGGGTGAGTTGTTTAGCTAGAACCGACTCCATTATTTGTTGGACTGAGATATTCACTACAGGATCAAGTTTGCTGAGGAGGAATATTGTATATCTTAGGTGGGATTGATTTATGTGCTATGGGACTTATATTTCCTTTGGAAGTTTATTCTAAGTCTCTTTTGGTTGTCAAGTTTGTTGAGATTGTTCGTTGTTTTTGAATATCATATTCTTACCATTGGGACTGAACTAAACTATTTTTATGACCCAACCTGTAACAGGTTTGATTATTAATAATATCAGTCCATATTTGTGTTCATATTATTGTATATTTGTGTTATTTCTCATTGCAAAGATGCTGTTATAAATTGCATACATTCTATATACCTTTTTGGTACCAAATCCATGTTTGTTTGTCGATAAACACATTTAGAAAATAATAAAAGCAATATAAAAAAACCCAGTAGTACCAATAAGAGAGTATATAAGTGGATTTTGAGCATGTCAGTTGTTGGGTATGTGTTATATTCTTTGCACGACTAGTTGTAGTGTATGCTACGTTGCATCAAGCACGCAGGGGGGTTTGAGGAGGGGGCGCTAACCCCCCCCTTCGGGGGTTGCAAGGGGGTGATAGTCCACCTACGTGGGGGTTCAGGAGCAGCACCCCCGAAAAAAAAATCCTCGAGAAACGTGTTACATTTTTGCCTCATTTTTCGTGTCACCTTGATTTTCGTGTCCATTGTTGGGTGGTTTTTCAACACATGGTTTTTGCCAATGGTTTTTTTATTTTCGGTTAAGGAATTAGGGTTGTTTACTAATCCATGTCATTGGGTTAGGGTTTTGGATGTCACTAGCTCCTATATGTATATTGTATTGTAAACAATGTATCACTATGAAAGAGTATAGAATATGTTGGTTTTCCGAGTTTGGGTTTCTAAGGGAAAAATATTTGTGTAATGTGTGTATTTTCCATTGTATCTTTTCTATTCTTTTATTGAAAATTTGTTTGCAGTAAAATATTATATAAGGTTAAAATCTACATTTGGTATCATAGCTTTGTTGGCTTTAGGGGGATGCCTTTGTGGTCAAGGGTTTGGCTCGGGACTGTCATAAGCCTTGTTACAGTGTGAGATCTGTGGTATTGATTTTTCAGGTGAAAAGAAATGGCGAGCAGTTCGAAAATGGAGATCGAGAAGTTTAATGGGAAATTTTTTGAGTTGTGGAAGCTCGAGATGGAATATCTGTTGGTGGACAGAGATCAATGGATTGTGGTGGATCCAAGTACTACACCTACAGGAACTTCAACGGATGACTGGAAAAAGTTGGATCGGAAGGCGAAGAGCATAATCCAACTTTGCCCCTTAGATTTTGTATTATTGAATGTGTCAGAGGAAGCTACAACCAAATATTTATGGGATAAGTTGGGGAATTTGTATCAATCCAAGTCCTTAGTAAATAAACTATTCTTGAGAAATAAGTTGTATAACCTGAGGATGAGAGATGGAGACTCGGTGGTAGAGAATTTGAATGCCTTCAATATTGTGGTAAGTCAGTTAGTATCTGTTGAGATTAAAATTTCATATGAAGATAAGTGTATAAGTTTATTGTTCTCTTTATCATACTAGTGGGATAGTCTGGTTGTGGCCATAGGTAGTAATAAAATTGCCCTGAAGTTTGATGAAATGGTCTCATCCTTGTTGTCGGAGGAGATGAGATGGAAGGACGGAGAAAAAATGCAGTATTTTCAAGACGACACTCCCAGGAAAGAAATATATATAAGTCCTCAAGTGGGATGTCTAAGTCTAAGGGAAGATCTAAGTCTCCTGGAAAGTTTGTAAATGTATGTTGGAGATGTGGAAAAGAAGGGCACAACAAGAAGCAGTGTAGATCCAAAGTTGAAAAAAAGAAGGGATCTGAAGAATCTCCTTCTAGAGAAGAAAATACCTGCAAGGAAGAAGGAGGGGATGTGTACTTGGCTTATTCAATCACACATGCAGATCATGAGGCATGGTTGGTTGACTCAGGTGCATCCTTTCATATGACTTTCCATAAGGATTGGTTATGTGAATATGAAAGGTATGATGCAGGTAATGTTTTCCTAGGTGATGACTCGACAACCAGAATCATAGGTCGATGAAAAGTCAAGTTGAGGCTCATGTATGGAAGGATTAGAACACTACCTGGTGTTCTTCACATCCCAGGATTGGCCAGAAATTTGACTTATGTAATCAAAATGGATGATGCAGGGGTAAAAACAATATTTGAAAAGGAAACTCGCGGGATGGTTTGGGGAGAAATGGTGTTGTTGAAGAGAGTTTGGTCTGGAACTCTATATAAGTTGCAAGGAAGAACGATTAGTGATGAGTGTAATAGTTCCATTGTTCTTGATATTGGAGTTGAAGAAGAAAGAAATCATATAGTATCTAGAGAAAAGGTTATGATGTGGCATCAAAGATTGGGGCATATCGGAAAGAAGGGTATTCGACTACTACATGGTAAAGGTATGGTTTAAGGTATGTCTAACTTCTCTATGGATTTTGATTTCTGTGAACATTGTGTATATGGGAAGAAGAATTGGGTAAGATTCCCCTCTGGTGCATTGAGGGGAGAAGGAATTTTACAGCTAGTTCACAGTGATGTGTTTGGACCTATGTCGGTTCCATCATTGGGAAAATATGTGTACTATGTCGCATTTATAGATGACTTCTCAAGGAATCCTTGGATATATTTCCGCATGAAGAAATATGAAGTCTTTGATAGGTTTAAAGAGTTTAAGGCTCTTGTTGAGAATCAAATAGAGAAAATAATTAAGGTGTTGAGGACAAATAGTGGCAGAGAGTTATGCAAGAATGAATTTGAAGAATTTTGTAAGAAGTGTGGTATAGCAAGGCAGAAGACTACTCCATATACACCTCAGTAGAATGGAGTTTCAGAAAGGATGAATAGGACGTTGATGTAAAAAGAGAGGTGCATGCTCATTGGTGTCGGGTTAGGGCAAGAATTTTGGGCAAAGGTAGTGGGTATTGCATGTTACCTAGTCAACAGATCACCCTCGTCAACACTGGATGACAAGACTCCACAAGAGGTACGGACTGGAAAGAAACCTTCTCTCACACATCTCAAGGTATTTGGTCGTGAGGCCTATGTTCATGTTCCAAAGGAAAACAAGAGTAAGCTAGATAAGAAGGATGAAAAGTGTATCTTTATTGGGTATAAAGATGGTCTCAGAGGTTATAAGCTTTGGAACCCATAAACTAACAAGGTTGTGTATAGCCAAGATTTTGTATTTAGATAAATGAAGGGTGTTGTTAAATAGGAATTCCTACTAAGTAAGGAAGAACCATAGAAAATAGAGTTTGACTTAAAAGATGATGAATCAGACTCTACAGAAGAACATGAATCCGAAGAAGAAGGTCCTCATACTCCAGTATTGAGGATATCGATTCGAGAAAGAAGGCTACTGAAAAGGTATACTCCATCTGATTTATGTTCAAATTTTGCTTTGTCTATTACTGATGATGATCCTAGAACTGTTAGGGAGGTAGTGGATTCAGAGGATGGAAATCTCTAGAAAAAGGCCATGGATGAAGAAATGGCATCCTTGGATAAGAATGAGGCTTGGGATCTAGTGGAGTTGTCGACTGGAAGAAATCCTATTTGCAGCAAATGGGTATTTAAAAAGAAGTTGAGTGTAGAAGGAAAAGTGGAGAAACACAAATCTCGGTTAGTAGCAAATGGTTACTCCCAGGTTGAGGGAATTAATTTTGGTGATATTTTTCTCTTGTTGCCAATTTAACTTCTATAATATTTATGTTATTTGTTGTTGTTGCACTTGATTTTGAAGTAGAATAGATGGATGTGAAGATAGCATTCCTACATGGAGATTTGGAAGAAGAAATCTATATGAAGTATCCAGAAGGATTTGCTAAGAAGGGAAAGGAGTTGGTATGCAAGCTGAAAAAGTCCTTGTATGGTTTAAAACAATCACCAAGGATGTGGTATCAAAAATTTGATACTTATATGTTGGGTATTGGCTTCACAAGAAGAAAAGAGGATCATTGTGTGTATTTTAAATTAAGTACTGATCATTTGATTTATTTGGTCTTGTATGTGGATGACATGTTGTTGATAGGAAATAACAAGGAGATTATCCAGGATATGAAAACTTAGTTGTCCTGTAAATTTGACATGAAGGATCTTGGTGCTTCAAATTTCATTTTGGGCATGGAAATTAAAAGAGATAGGAAAAAGAGGAAACTCTGGTTAAATCAGAGAAAATGTTTCGAGACAATATTGCAGAGGTTTAACATGAGGGAATGTAAACCTATCAATGTCCCTATTCCTGTTGGTGTAAAGTTATATGTGGATCAGTGTCCCAAGACACAGGAAGAGGAGGAGGACATCTCTCATGTTCTATATGCGAGTGAAGTTTGCAGTTTGATGTATGAAATGGTATGTACTCGACCAAACATTGCACATATAATGGGATTTTTGAGCAGGTATATGTCAAAACTACGGAAGGAGCATTGGACAGCAGTAAAAAGGGTTTTCGGGCATTTGTGTGGCACTTCTAGCTATGGATTGTGCTACCAAGGAAGACTGGGATTGGACAAAGTGTTGGACATACATGGATTTGTGGATGCAAACGGGGCTATAGATCTGGATTGTATGAGATATACAAGAGGGTATGTGTTTAACCTGTTGGGAGGAGAAATCAGTTGGATGAGCAAAAGACAGGTTGTAGTGGCACTTTCAACTACAGAAGTTGAATACATCGTAGCCACTCATGCAAGTAAGGAAGCAATATGATTACAAAGATTGTGTCCAGGTATTAGGTTGGTACAACAAGTTGTAAGGATAGATTGTGACTGTCAAAGTGCAATTTTTCTAGTGAATAACCCAGCTTATCATTCAAAGACAAGGCATATTGATATTCAATATCACTTTGTGAGAGACATGGTTGAAGAAAAGAAAGTGTTGTTGATGAAGGTGGACACTTTGAAGAATGTTACAGATTCATTAACAAAATATGTGAGCAGTGATAATTTATCTTGGTGTAGAGGATCCATGAGCATTGTTGCCCTGGATTGTTGATCATGTAACCATGTAACCCCTTGTATGAAAAAATAACAACAAGTGGGAAAATGTTGGGTATGTGCTATATTCTTTGCACGAATAGTTGTAGTGTCTACTACATTGTGTCGGGCGCGTAGGGAGGGACGTTAGGGCCCCCCTTCAGGGGTTGTATGGGGGGTAATATCCCCCTTGCGTGGGGGTTTTGGGGCAGCACCCCCGAGAAAAAAAAAATCCTCGAGAAACGTGTCGTATTTTTGCCTTGTTTTTTGTGTTGCCTTGATTTTTGTGTCCATTGTTAGGTGGTTTTTCGGCAAATGGTTTTTGTAGATGTTTTTCTATTTCCAGTTAAAAATTTTGGGTTGTTGACTAATCCAGGTCATTGGGTCAGGGTTTTGGATGTCGTTGTCTCTTATATGTATATTGTATTGTAAACAAAGTATCACTATGAATGAATATAGAATATGTTGGTTTTCCTGGTTTGGATTTCCAGGGGAAAAATATTTGTGTAATGTGTGTATTTTCCATTGTATCTTTTATGTTATTTTATTAAAAATATGTTTTCAGTAAAATATTGTACAAGGTTAAAATCTACATCAGTCAAGTGTTTGTCATAATCTTTGAATGAGTAAAACACTCAAAACATTTCAGCATTCTTAGAGGGGATATTACATGTTAGGGTCATACCATGACCCCCTTACTTAGGATATTTTATTGATGTATGAGGCCAATTTCCTTGAATAAGTCCCACCAAATAGTTAGTTAATAGTCACTCATTGTAAAAAGACTCTTCTTCCTTAATAAGGCCCAAATTAGTTATTAATCTCTCATTATAAGTGGGCATGTAGGTAGTTAATATTCTCTATTGATAGCTACATATTGAGTAGAAGGTTGTGTAATGTTTAGTTAAAAATTGTTACTGTGTTTGAGAGACTTTCTCTAGAAGGTTTCCCCCTTGAAGAAGAAAGTGAACATAGCTCTCAATTTTTTTTTATGAATGATACAAGAGATATTTCTCAAGGTTTATCTATTGTCTCTTGTGTTCTTTGGTTTTGAACTACATTTTATGTGATTTCTTTGAAGTTTTGAGGTTAAATACATTGCATTTATAGGATCTTTCAACCAATTCATTAAACCCTTCACGATCCACCGAGATCGAGCTAAATCTAAATGGAAGGGTCATAATTATCAAGAGAATATGTCTAGAGAAATATATTTATGAATAGAAATTTTCGAAGGGATGATCGTAGAAGAAAGAGAAAGACCTTCATTTAAAAAAGGACTCTTGGACTAAACAATGATTTGAAAAATTTTCTATGAAATGCAGCCCCATTCTCCTATGTGTCTAGGTGAATTACCCACTCTTAGTTCTAATGTTAATAAAACCAAAGCTTGAGATTAGATATTCAACCATATATTTACAAGGATATCTCACAATTGGGCCTCCAACTTTCTCTTTACTATTCAAAACTAGATTAAAATATTTGGCCATTATTCCATTAAGGGGGGTGCTAAAGAAAGGAAATCAAGGAAAGACATCCAACATCTTTTCTTCCTTGGATAATTGTTAGGAGGATAAATATCAATGATGTGTAGATGTTAGGCAAAAGACAATACCACACAAAAGTAGCTACCAACTTGATGAGAACCCTTCAAAGTTCTATTTTTTTAAAAGTTATGTTTAGTGGTAGTTTTTACCCTCATTTCAAAAAGTGGTGCTACCAATAGTGTTTTTTTTGTTGTTTTTTTAGATTTTGAATCTTCTTAGTTATAAATTATCAACCTTTTAAAAAAAAAAACTTGTTTTTTCGAATTGTTTTTCAATTTTGGTTTTTTTAACTTATAATTTGACCCTTTTTTTTAATTATTAATCATATTGTATGTCATTTATCTTTTCAATGTTATGATTTTCATCTAATTGTATTATTTTAATTCATTTATAATACCATACATTTTAAATAAAATGAAAATATTATTTTTAACACTTTTTAGCTATATTTATTAGATATGGCTAAATGACACTAATTTTAAACATTCCCCTATATAGGGTGTTAGGTATAATATTTGGTGTGAATGAGGGCACCTGTCAACTTCATGGAAAGGTGGGGTCGAGATCAAAATCATGACAACATATGAAAGGGAGGTTGAAGGAACACTAAGGAGCATTATGGTTTGACCCTTTCCTTCGAAAACCAACTCCACATTTTTCATCATAATGAAACACTAACCTATTGGTATGATGGATTCACATGGAAAAGGTCATGTAAATGGTATGAAAACTGTTAAATTCATCATAATGAACTTTCTTCAAACTCATGAGCTCCATGGAAGGTTAATTTATTTTGTATCTTTGTTGTACCTCCTTTGTGTTTTCTAGTTTTCCTAGGTAGAGTCTACACCTCCTCAAGTGTTATTAGGAGGCACGAAGGCTAGCTTGAAGCTTTCTCACTTCATTTAGGTCAAGTGTTCCCAGATTCCTACCATAGGAGGGTATGCTTGGCATTGTTCTGTGGTTTTTGTAAGGGTAGAAGTAAAACACCACTTCCCATTACTTTTGCATTGTATGCACAGGGGATTGAGTGAAAAGGGGTTTCTTTGGAGTCAGTTTGTTTGGACACCATTCAACTCATATTCTTAAAACTATGGTAATAAAATTGGAAAGAGGAAACTAGGTAACATGAATGGGAATTGGTGATCCAGGTGGATATCGATGGCCACCCATCTATTCCACTGGCTCAAAGAACAATTTCCATTTTGGTAGTTTTTCCTAGTTTTTCGGGTCCTAAACTTTTGGGGCCGTTTTGAGTCCCTAAACAATATTTTTCAGGCGTGGCATAGTCACACTGTACGATTTAGACAAAGTGTGATGGAAACATTTTTAGTTCTCGTATAGTTCTTTCCAATGAGCTATCGTGCTCCTAAAATGAAAATCGTATGCAAAATTTATGACCCCGGGTAGTTGATGTACCAACTTACCCCATCGGGGCCCACATGACTTTTGGTGCTTCATCTCCTAGGGTTATATATTTGGATGTTTAGGGTTTTATCATTTATGTTTTATGTTAAAAATTCATTTGGAACCTCATTGTAACGATGTTCTTGCGAATGAACATAATTGTCACATCTCTTCTAAAAGATAAGCTTCCACCATTCGAGCAAGTTTGTTTCAGTTTTCATTTTTACACTTTTAGTATATTCTCTTTATTAATGGAAGTCAAGTTTTACTATATCTTTGTGTATTTCTTTGTTATACATATGTATTCCATTTCATTCCATTTATGAATCTAGATCAGTGGTATCAAAGTGGTATGTTTTTTATTTGTTTCTTTGTGCATGTCCCCAAGGAGGTCAGGGTACAAGGAGTTGGGACTCGAAGTGGTTGAGCCCCTACAAGACCATCCCCGCTGATCATGACGGCCTACCATGGTGGAATAAATGAGAGATGATGGAGCAGGAGATCTTTTTAAACTTTTCCTCGAGGAATCCCTCGCGCGAAAAAGGAATGAGATGATGGATAACTTTGCACATATCCTTTGATGACTGCCAACAGGTAACACATATTCATCAAGGGGCCACGCCACCCCCTTCAAGGTACAAATCAATTTTGATATCCCCTTATTTGAAGGCCAAATAGATGTGGATGTTGTAGATAAATGATTGAATCTTCTAGAAGGGTATTTTTTGGTCCATAAGTTTTACGATAGAGAAAATATTACCTTTGCGCTCCTTAAGGTTGTCCCCCATGTCAAGGATTGGTGGGAAACTTACTGTGAGAGAAACACTAAGGAGTCTGCAATATGTGTGATTTCCCCAACTTGGGATTCTTTCAGGAATGTTATTAAGGAACAATACTACCCTGTTGGAAGCTATGATGACCAGTATATGAGATGGACCACACTACAACAGGAAAGGGACCAGGCAATACCATATTTCACAAATATATTCCATACCTTGCGCACCAAGTTGGTTATCAAGGACTTCGAACGACATCTGGTGCTCAAGTATCGTGGATGTCTGCATAGATACATCCAAACAGAAATGGAATTTCTGGACATCTCATCACTGGGAGAGGCATATCGATATGTTTTCAAATTTGAGCATAAATTTAAACAGAAGAAACGTTAGTTTGGATCTATAAATTCCTCACAGCAGAAGCAGCGAAAAGGCAGCCCCAACCCACAGAACAAAGGAAATATCAAGGATGGACCCCCTCAAAAAAACCAGTCCAAGACGCAAACAAAGAAAGGTAATGAGAAGACGAAGAAAGACACTACGAAATGGTGTGAATTCCATAAAATCCCCTAGCATAACACTGATGAATGTCGCTTGAAGAAAGCATTGGTGGTTGAGTTGAAAGCCTCAGAGTCAGAGGTAGGTTCTGACTCTAAATCAAATCTAGACAAAGGGAAGCAGATCATTGATGTAGAACCCGGTGCCATTGTCTCTACCACCAAGTTTCAACCAAGTGAACCAGAGGAAGATGAATTCCTTTTTCACTACTAGATATGGGTGAAGGGTACTCCACTTCATTTCATTGTCGATAGCGGAAGTCAAAAGAACCTGATCTTAGAAAAGGTCTTCAAGTGATTGAACCTTCCGATGACGCCACACCTACAACCCTACACCATCGGGTGGCTCCACCAAGGAAGAAACCTATGTGTCATCCAACAATGTCACCTGACCTACGACATCAATACCTTCAAGGATGAGATATTGTGTGATATTTCCCCTCTTGAATTTTGTGATGTTCTTTTAGGCCAACCATATTTTTGGAAATTACATGTTGTATATGATTATAGACCTCGTAGTTTTATTATTACTTTGAGTAGAAAATTGTACAAGATACCAGAGGTAGCTCCACCTACCATTATTTATTTGATCTCTACTAAGCAATGCGGGAAGGTCATTTTCCAGA
Source organism: Picea sitchensis (assembly GCA_010110895.2). Classification (NCBI taxonomy): domain Eukaryota; kingdom Viridiplantae; phylum Streptophyta; class Pinopsida; order Pinales; family Pinaceae; genus Picea; species Picea sitchensis. Next base: position 6,999 of record SNQJ01S0052800.1, on the reverse strand, counting down.
CCAAGAAATTTTCTTCTTCATGATTCGCTCTCAAAGTGAACTGAAGGTCATAGCCACATCCATGGCCTCTACATAGGGCCTCTCCATGTAGTAGAAGCAAGTGGACAAGATCATGGAATAATACAAAGACATCTTCTCCTCACCCACTAGGGTGTTGCTGCACTGTCAGGTCAAGCATTCAATCAATCTAAACCTCGATGCACCTCTACCCAATGGGCCAGTCTATCGTCACTCTTTGATGGAAAATGAGGAAATCAAGTGATAGATCCAAGAGTTTCTTCAAAAGGGGCACATTTGACCCATCTCCTCACCTTGTGGGAGTCCAATTGTACTCGTATAGAATAAAGATGGGACTTGGAAACTCTACATTGATTAAAGGTCCCTAAACAAAATCACAGTCAAGAACCAGTACCCAATTCTCTGAATTGATGACCTTCTTGACCAGCTCAAGGGAGCCAAGTTTTTTAGCAAGATTGACCTGACGTCTGGCGACCATCAGGTCCCAATAGAATAGACTAATGGAAGGAAGATTGCTTTCAAGTCCAAAGAAGTTATTTTCGAATGGTTAGTCATGCCCTTTGGTTTGACAAATGCTCCAGCAATTTTCATGAGATTTATGGATGATATATTGCAGTCCTTCAATTCTTTTGTGGTGGTATATCTGGATAACATCCTCGTCTTCGGCAAGAATTGGGCAGAACACTTGCATCATATTCAACAGGTCCATCACACTCTATGACAACACAAGTTATATGCTAACTGGAAAAATTCGCATTCGACGTGAACAGGGTCCAATACCTAGGATACATTATTGATGAGCATAGTGTGCATGTGGATCCAGCCAAGATCCAAGTCATTCGTGATTGTTTAACCCAAACCACACTAACCGAGCTTCGAATTTTCTTAGGACTTGCCAACTTCTATTGCAGGTTTGTGTTGGGATTCTCCCATATTCCATGGGCCCTCAACCAAGTGAGTAAGGGTGGTGGCAAGGAAAATTTCATGTGGGGGAAGTCACAATAGCAAGCGTTCGATGATTTGAAACATCGCTTGTGCTCAGTTGTAGTACGATCCTTACCTGATCTATAGAAACCTTTTGATATTTAGATCGATGCTTCAGACTATGTTGTGGGCGGATTCCTCACTCAACATGGTCATCCAGTGTCATATCATAGTGAGACACTATCATATGTCGTCCATAAGTACCCCACCTATGAAAAATAAATGTATTCCATCGTACAAGCCTGCCAAGAATGGAAGAACTACATTATTGGGAAGGAGACATTCATCCACACTGATCAAAAGCCTATGTAGTTCATGCAGACACAAAGAAAATTACAGAACAATTGTCATCAAAAGTGGTCCACATATTTGCAGCAGTTCCATCTCAACATCAAATATAAGATAGGGAGCACCAATATTTTTGTTGATTGCCTTAATCGAACTCTATTTGCATCCTTAACCACAATGCTCCACTCTTATGGCCATGAGGCATCCGAGTGGCCCCAACTCTAAAAGAGAAATCCCGACTTTGCTACCATTTACCATATTCTAGGCATAGGTGCAACTGTCACTGAATTTCATATTCATGACGGACTATTATGCCATCTGGGCCACCTCTTTGTTCCTTCAAGCAAGCGTGCAAAGATGATTTGAGAATCTCACTACAGTCGGATGGTAGGACATTTTGGCATGGAAAATACTGTGGCAGTACTACAGAAGCATTTCTACCAGCTTAAACTTCTACAGGACATCATCAAGTATATTAGGTCATGCACTGCGTGCACCATTTCCAAACCATCCACTAAGAAGCAAGGCATGTACACCCCTTTTCCTACTCCCAACAAGCCATGGGAATCCATCTAGGTGGACTACATGTCAGGCCTTCCTTCAACCAAGCAGAGAAATGATTGTGTTTTTGTGGTGGTTGATTAGTTTTCTAAGATGGCCATCCTCACAGCCTGCAAGAAGAATATCACAGCGGAGGCCACTACCAAGATATTCTTTGAACGGGTGTGGGTACACTTTGGGATACCACAGACTATCATATCATGTCAAGACAACATGTTCCCTATCACATTTTGGTCCAGCCTCCGGCCATTGTTGGACACCAAGCTCGCCAAATCCACCGCCTTCAACCCCCAAACTGATGGCTAGACAGAGGTCGTCAACATAATGATTGTGCATATCTTGTGCATGTACAACTCCAAACATCCACGCACATGGAATGAGAGTCTACCCTATGTTCAACACAACTACAATAGATCCCTTCATAGATCGATCAACCACAGTCCCTTTTAGGTGGGGTTGGGATTTCAAGCATTGGGTCCCATTGATGTTGTACTACCCCTTGCATCCACACATGAAGAATCATCCCATTCCCAATATGAGGCCAAAAAAGCCACCAATTTTATTTAACG
>SNQJ01S0052799.1:34287-66308 GCA_010110895.2 Picea sitchensis | reverse complement strand
TTTTCAAAGTCTCATGAAGCATGTTTTCTGTCGTTTCCTCTATCATTTTATATTAGTTTTATTTGATGACCTCCTCATCTACAGTAAATATTGGAAAGCCCATCTCGTGCATGTGGATAAAGTTCTACATCTACGATCTAAGCACAAACTTTTTCTCAAACAAACTAAATGTGATTTTTGAGTCTTTGAAGCTGAGTATGTGGGTCATATTTTCGGCAAGGATGGTGTATAGGTGGAACCTAAGAAAATTGAAGCTACGAAATATTTTCCTCAACCTAAAACTCTTAAAATATTGCATGGTTTCCTGGTTTTAACAAACTATTATCACAAGTTTGTTCAAAATTATGGAAAAATTGCAACTCTTCTCACTACTTTTATTTAAAATAATGCTTTCAGTTCGATTCTCGTGGTTGATCAATCCTTCCACACCTTGAAAGAGGCTATGTGCATGACTCATGTGCTCTCACTGTCAAACTTCACCAAGACTTTTTTCGTGGAATTTGATGCTTTAGGGAAAGGAATTGGGGGAGTCCTTATGCAAGATAGCTAACCTTTGGCTTTCACTAGAGAACAACTTTCGGAGCGACATTTGGGAAAATCAACATATGAAAAGGAAATGTTGGTTATTCTGCATGCAATGGATCTTTGGCGTCCTTATCTATTGGGGAAACGCTTCCAAATTAAAATTGATCATCGTAGCTTCAAGTATTTTCTGGAACAAATAATTTCATCCTCGGAGCAACAAAAATAGGTGAGCAAGCTGTTTGGATATGATTATGAGATAATTTACAAGAAGGTAAAACAAAAAGTGGTTTTTGATGCTCTTTCAAGGAAATATGAAGAAGAAGGGTCCCTCTTTTCCCTTTCTTTCATTGTAGAATATTGGATTCAAGTCGTTCGACAAGAATGGTTGAAAGACCCCAAAATTTTGGCATCAGAACTCTTTCTTCGGCCAAATAAAGGAATAATTTATGTGTTCTTTTTATAGATTTTTTCAAGGGAAAAAATGGGGTGGTGCACTTCAGATGAAATTATGAAAAAAATTTAGAAAAATTTGCATAAACAAATTGAATATTTTCATTCCTCTCATAAAAATACCAAATTTCAAAAAAACAAATTGGCCAAAATGGAGTCCGGGAAGTGAAGTTATCAATATTTTAAATTCGGCATTTTTTTAGGGTTTTTTCTGAAAAAGTCATGCGAATCGCACCGTAAATTATTGTTAAACCCTAGTTTTTGTCAAAGATTTATTCCAAGCAAGATGTATTTTACTAAAAAATATGATGGCCATAGTATTGAAGAATTCATAAAAGAGAGGAAGTTAGCATGGCAAGAGACTTGGAAAATTACATTACCCCTTATTTTCCAAGATGATGCTAAGATATGGTGGCAATCATTGAACCATGCCAAGATGATGGCACTTTCCAATGAAGAATTTGAATATTCGCTTTTATATAGGTGGTCTTATGTTGTAAAAAGGATACATAGAGCACCAAGGGTTTATATGGCAACTCTAAATTACGGGTTCATGGTTGTATTCACAAAGAAAAGGTCATTGTTTCTATTAATCCTAGTTGCCAGCAAAACATTTCCAATGCTTAGTTGGTTAATAGATTACAATTTCAGGAAAAAAATATGCAAATCACATAGGTTGAGGGAAATGATTTTCAATTTTTTAAATATTTGAAGCTCACCATGAATAAATATGTATTGCATTCTTATTTTTTTGCCATTGATATGAATGATGTGGATGTTATTATTGGATATCCTTGGATGGCCACAATTGGTACAATGAATATTAATGTGGAAAAGAAGTTTGTGAGACTTTGGTATAAGAAAAATAAAATTGCATTGCATGATTTGTCTCTTAAGAAAGCAAGGCCCACGGGGGAAAGAAAATAATTTCTTGCAGATTCCGATGTCGAATCAAAAGTAGAGCCTACAACAACAATTGTAGAAAAGCACCATGAAAGGAATCAAAACACAGAAGAAGCTAAGGAATGACATGTTGACAAGTCCAAGCAAGTATAATTGAGAGCTAAGGTTTATGTATATCGCCATCCACACCACATAGAGAAACAACAGTCATCCAGGCAAGGGCGAGAGCATCAACACACTAATTATGGACTAGCATGGCACCAGAAAGAAAACCAATAAAGAGGTACATGGAGAAATACCAACATTGCGGGACAATATTAGGATAGAACAACAATCCCATGTCACCAAAGGTGTGATAAGGATCAAGGTCAGGGTGGCATGACAATAATTGGACATCATGTTCATATTCCATTAGAATGAATGGATTCATATACTTGGTAACATTTGGCTACATTGTTTAGTCAATCATATTGTATGGTTTCTTCCCATGTTTCAAGGACAAAACATATGAAGGGGGATGTAATGTAGTGTAGATAGGGAGGTAATGGGGGGAGAGGGAGCAAAGGGACCATAATGATAATAGTGGAGGAAAATCAATGTAATATGGAATAGGTCCACTATATTATTAAATAAGGCCCACTATGGTAGTTATATATATTAGTGTGAACATGATGTACTGAGAGAAGGATTTCTAGAAGGTTTCTTTTCTAGAATGTTCCTATGGATTAGAAAGTTCTATAAAAATGAGTGTAAGAAATGTATTGGAGGATAGTGAAGTATATTGTTATTATAAAAAAAGAATAAGGGTCCCTCTTTTCCCTCTCTTTCGTTGTAGAAGATTGGCTTCAAGTTGTTCGCCAACAATGGTTGCAAGACCCCAATCATTCTTGCTTGATCCAACAATTGTAATAGGATTCTCAAGCTTCTTCATGATACTCTTGGAACAATGAAGAGCATCACTATAAAGGTAACAGTTGAACCTTAAATCATCTTTTCTCTTTGAACCTCATGCTTCACCCACATCTGGGCGTTCAGGATTTACCAAAACCTATGAAGGGGTCAATCATTCTTTTTTCTAGGAAGGTATGAAATAGGACATCCACACCTTTTTGGATGAATGTTATACATGTCAATGCAATAAGGGATAAACCATCAAAACTCCAGACACACTCCAACTTTCCCTATTCCACCTACTATTGGGACGAATATTTGTATGGAATTCATTGTTGTCTAACCCAAATTAAGCAATAAGCCAGTCATCATGGTTGTAGTAGATCGTCTTTGCAAATATGATCATTTATGTTCTCTTTAACTCTCGATCACCACATCCACAGTGGCTCAAAGTTTTATGGATAATACCTTCAAACTCCATGGCATGCCTCACTCTATTGTCTCTGACCATGATCCAACTTTCACTAGCAATTTTTGGAAATAATTTTTTAGGCTCCAAGGAACCCAATTGCATATTAGCACCGCCTATCATCCCCTAAATGATGGAAAAACCGGATCCATCAAGAAGTGTTTGGAAATATATTTGCATTGTTTTACATCTGACCAACAAAATAAATGGGCTCAGTGGTTACCCCTAGTTGAATGGTGGTACAACACAACTTACCATACTACCATTCGCGTGACTCCCTTTGAAGTGCTCTATGAGAAAAAATCATTGGTGGTCCTCTCCTACCTAACAGGTGTCTCCAAGCTTCAGGAGGTCGATGACACTCTTACAGTTCGCATGACCATTCTCTGTACCCTCAAATAAAATTTGGCCATGGCTCAGAAACGCATGAAGCAACAAGAAGATCAAGGTCATTGAAAACATCAATTTGTTGAAGGGGACCATGTGTTTATTCATCTAAAACGTTATAAGAAACCTTTACTCAAAGTTGAACACTATCAGAAACCTACCCATAAAGTTTTATGGTCCTTTTACAATTCTTAGGCAAGTGGGGCTCATGGCTTGCCAATCAGCTCTTCCCAATCACTCTAATCTCCATCCTGTTTTTCATGTCTCTTGCTTAAAGAAAGTGATTGGAACTAAGTGTTAGACGCAAACCCAGTCTCCTTGAGTTGGATGAAGAAGGATCCATTTAGTTGCAGCCACATCAGTCTTGAACCTATGTGAGTGTTGTCTCTGTCAGCGCACCATCGAGGAATTTTTGGTTCAATGGAAGGATACACCACCAAAAGATGCCACCTCGGAGAAGGCTACCATTTTGCAACAATTTCCCCATCTCAAGCCTTAAGGACAAGGTTGTTTTTCAAGGAGGAGGGAATGTTAGGGACCTAACCTCCCTAATCCCTCACATAGGTAGAATAATATGTTTTCTATGTAATAAAGCCTGGCATTAGTAAATAACGCCTATATAATGTAAGAATACTTAATAGAATTTTTCGCTTCTATAAAGATCTTCCTCTAGAATGTTCTTTATAAGATAGAATCAGTATAAATAGGAGTAGAAGGAATGGTAAAGTCTTGTCTTGAGAATTATTTGCAACTGAGCTCTGCTCTAGTGGAGGTTTCCCCTTCTTATCAATAAAGGTATCATTTTTGGTGTTATTATTCTCTATATTATGTTGTTTTTGTTGGTATTCTTCGTAGTTATTTTGTTCTTCTTTGCTTAATACATACAGTGCCTTACAAAGGATGTCCATGTTGGGAAGCATTTGTATTAGTATCAACCCACTATTCTCTAAGCATTCTAAAGAAGAATATAATATTATTGACACAATTCAATCATAATAGGGATCTTGGACACATTCTAGAAAAGTTGTAGGTTCCAATCAATAATGTGAATAATGTTATAATTTAGGAAAACCACTATTCAAGCTCGTATTGTAATGTTTACCATGCAATAATTGTAACAAGAGTAGGAGATAAACTAGTGGGACAACTTGTTGCAAATGATTCTTGGTTAAAATTATTTAAATCATGAGCACCAAATTTAACTGCCAAACCTTCTAGAGACACAACTATGCCTCTATTGAAAATAATTCTAGAAACCACATATTTGTCAAGAAGTTTCCAAAATTGCTCCAAAACTTTTAAAAATCCAAGCATTGTCATTGTTGTTGGTGTGATTGCTTTGGTATGTTGAGTAATCATGGTAATATTTTCCACATTCTCATGATTTCAAATATGGAAACAAAAGATTGGTAGTGCTTTTGAGAAAACATACAATAGACTAAGTATTGATAATTCAAAGGATTTTGGAAGGGAATTTATCACTCCACTTATTAGTCTAGAGTACTTGAATGTTTGGAATCATTTAGTAGATGAAGGAATATGATGTGAATGCTTCTAGAGATTTAGATTTAACCTTGAGGAAATTGAATCTATAACCAAATACTTCTTTAAAAAGAATTTGTTGGGAAAAAAAAACTATTGTGTTGCTTACATATTGAGGGATGGGTGTTTTGTGGTCATCAAAAGAATCAATAAGATGAGTTGCAAGAAATCGTATTTCCAAGAGGGTTTCAATACTTTTTTGGTGAGATTGGCAGGATTTTGTTGTTCAAGAGTCAAAGGCAAGTGCTTCCTTGTGTATGATTTTGCACCCAACGGTGATATTGCGATTTCTAGATACAAAGATGGGAGGGTACTCAAGTGGCCTATCAAATTAAGGTTTTAACATGGTGTTGCCAAAGGTAACTCTCAAACCATTCTTCCCATGGAAAACAAACCCACTATCAAGAATTCGATTGCTTTTGTAATTAGAATTATCCACAAAAAGGAACATGTTTTGATAAAATAGCTTGTAAATGAGTTGTATCATTGGTATAATATATTTTAAACATGCCATTCGTTTATTTCTATATGTATTCACTATGTGGTTTTCTCATCTAGTATCAATCTATGTAGACATTAAATATTTGCATGAAGGCATAAGAAAAGGTGTTTTGCATCAAAACATCTAAGATAATAAGATTCTTCATGATTGACACTTAAGCCATGTTCTTTAAGATTCTGGTATGCACATACTTTTAATAGATGGCATTGTGTATTCAATCCTAAAATCTTTTATGGGCATTGAATATTTGGCTTCAGAATACACCGCAATGGGTAATCTTGTGGGAAAAAGTGATGTGTAGATTTTGGAATCACTCTATGGAAGCTTCTCACTCAAGAAATAAGGATAAAATCTTCTTCAATAATGTTTATTGTACAATTTAGGTGGTCGCATGAATTCATCAATATAACTTTCATGAAGAAGTACTCAAAAGAGGAGACTTCTCATTTATGATGCATTAAATTGGACTTTAATAGTGAGGTTTCTACTCAAAGGCCTTCTATTAGTGTTGTATAATAGAATTTGGTTAGAATTGATGAAGAGGACTCAAGAGCATTGGGGACTACTTCAATTTAGTTGATCTTGCATGCCATTTTATAATATGAATCAATTTTTGTTCCTTAATCTGAACACCTTTATTTGATATTTTAGTTAAGGTTTCATATGTTGTAAATATTGTTGTCATTGATGTCAAGACATAGGAGATTACAAATGTCCAAGATAATCAGCCTGAGATGGGGTGACTGATATTGTTTTTAGTTTTTGATGCTGGAGTTTGAGATTCCTTGTCTTTGAAATGAATTTTACTCCCAAATACCCTGACTCTCAATAGGATCTATAGATTTTATATGGTTGGAAATATTTTCACAGATATTTCAATGATATCTTTACTTCCTCTATCTCCTTGCAGGAATGAGGAGATGTGAATTGCATTAGGAGTATGACTAGAAGTTCGGGTCATTAACCAATCTTTACAAATCATCCCTAAATGTGAGAACAGAAACACTATAAATTCATGATAGATTTGTGAATTTAAAGAGAATTCAAGCAAGTAGATCAATTCTGAGGTGCATATAAGAGATATGAATTTTTCAGAGAAGCTAAGTATTAGTAGGGTCCTAAAAGATTATTAGAGAGGAGTTTTAATGGGAGTTTAAGGGAATTTTTGTGTATGAAGGACTAAGGTATATGATGTCATAAAGTGAGATGTTTTGAGGTTGTGATGTTTTAGTTTGGGATTATATTCTAGGAATGATTCTATGAGGCTCACTACAGGGTATGAAGGCTAAATCTGATTAGGATTTGAATATATGTCTAGGGTATGAAGCAAGAAGTTGTGAACATGAGTTAAGGTATGATGATGTTAGGAAATACATGAAGTATATGAAGCATTCGGTGAAAGTCAGTACTATGTGTATGGGAGAATATCAATTGGTGTCTATACAAGTCTTACTATGTTGGTTCTCAACTAAGGATATAGGTGTCTCCAATGAATTAGTGCCTACACAATCTTGTTGAGTTGAGTTGCTTTCATTAGGGAGTTAGTCTCCAGTGGGTTGGTGCCTACACAATATCTTGTTAGGTTGGTGCTTGAATGAGATTGAATTGTCTCAAGTAGGTTGGTTCCCAAATGTCTTGTTAGGTCGATGCTCAAGTGAGGAGATGGTGTCTCCTGAGTTGGTGCTTAGACATTTTAAAAGATAGATTTTGTGGTTTCTCCCACAATTTCCAATTAAACTCTTTCTGGATTTGAATTACATTTATTGTTTTAAAGTTAACGTTATTGATGAATGCTCAATTAATTAAGTATCTTATATTGATTCACCCCCCTCCCCTCAGTGTAAGCATAAGTTAAACCTAACATCCATGTTTAGAAGTTTGTTTACTTGAATACCCACTAACACATTGGGATCCTTCAAATCTCTTTATCAGGCTTTGCTTTTTCATTTTTTCTATATGGATGTCTGCATTTGTGAGAAAACAAATTAATCCATTTAAAGCAATTCTAGTTTTGGAATTTTGATGTTTAGTTATTCAAATATTCTTCATTAATAAAAAATAAATATTTGGCACAATGATTCCATTGAATATCTTAAATATTTGGCATAACACTTCCATTAACTTGTCCATTGGATTATAGTTCAATGGTAAGTAGGGGATGCCTTGTCCATTGGATTATAGTTCAATGGTAAGTAGGGGATGGTTGCTACATATCTAAATAATGTTACTTTGGAAGGAAAACTTCCATTCACAATATGAATTTGCAATTCTTCTATATGTAATTATTGTGGTTATATTTCTTCTTACAGTTTTTGTATTGGTAAAACTCTACTTTGTACTAATGGAAAGTTGTTGTAAGCAAGAATTGATACCTTTTTACTGAAAGATTCCTCAAAATTTTAGAAGATTTTATAATTTAGTGAAAAATTCATCAAGATTTTACAAGTTCCTAAAATTTAATAAAAAAAATTGCAAAAATTATATATACATATTATAACATTATTAATATAATATATATATATATATATATAATAATGTATATACAAAAATATAATGAAGATAGAAACAATGTAAATAATCATTGTAACTCAAGTCATGAAAATAATTTTATTAAAATCTATCCAATAAACAATGCCATGAGAAATGAAGACCAAACACTTTGGAACCATTTAAAATTGAAATGATATGTATATATATACACATAATCAAATGCATTAAATGAGGCATTTAAAATTGCAATGATACATATATACACATAATCAAATGATTAAATGCATGAAATGAGGCAACCTCTAATGTCTAACCTTGAGAACAATAAATTAGGATAACTAATCCGTGAACTCCTAAAAGCAATTCGATTACGATAAGCACTAAATTGGTTTGAAGTGATTCTTGGTGCAAATATTAGGATGACCTGGTCAATTTTGACCACCTAATTGATCAAGCATGTCAATCCTTTAAGATGTAAGATCCCACTTATACGGACATATTAGCTATTTTTTTAAGGTGGCGTGGTGTATCAAAAAATGGTGGCTTCACATGTTAGGGAAGACATGATAAGAATTGTTTACTCGTAACATAAAGTCTATCATGATGAGTAAAATGAAAGAGGTTTTGTACACACCAAAAATACTTTGATGCACATAATACATGAAAAAAAATCTATATATTTGTACATGCACTCAATTAATGACATTATTACTTTCTTAGTAAGGAGGATATTTGGAAAAACCATTAAATTTCCTTAATCTACTATCAAAGATTCAAAAATCTAAATTCTCAGACATAAAATGATATATTGTTATATTAGTTCGGGTTGTGTTGATCACAAAAAGAAATACCTGCAAAATTGTTTTTCTAAACCACCTCCCATGTAAGTTCTTAACATCCTAAATGTTTAGTGTAATTCTTAAGAAAATGATACCTACTTTAAATGTTTCATTTCAACTTTACAATTATAATTATAAATGATGAAATAATTATTTATTACAATTACATTATTTGAAAATATGTTGAATAAACTTCAAATCAATATTACATTATTTGAGAATGTAGGAATACATGTTAGGCAAAAGGATAATTGTGAAACAAGTTCTGCCCACAGGTAGAGGCACATGTAATCCTATGAGACTAGTGAACAAGACATATGGTAGACATGAACATGATTTGGAGATTTGGAAAAAGTTCATGGATTGTTGTGCATCAGCTTCCACCTAGTTTTGCATGCATGCTCCACTTGGTTTGCATGAAATGCACTCACTCGAGTTCGATCTACGCTAAGGATAAACCAAACTCCAATGTACTCACCAGTGCTGTGAGTTGACAGCTTCTATTATGAAGATGGATTGTAAAAGAAATGGTGGAAGCTTTCAAAAAAATGTTTGTCTCTACCTCCCCTCGTTGTAAGTTGCAAAAGGTAAGACCAGTCTCACTACAACGAGTTCAGTTAGAACAGTCTCACTACAAAGAGTTGAAGTCCCTAGCTTTTGAGATAAAGGAGTACATGCCTACCTATGTTGTTTGTCTCTGCACTGCAATACATGATGAATGAATATCCTGGTATTGAAGAAGAGAAGATGCGTGCGGCAATTGGAAAATTTGGTTTGACATGAAAAGCCCAGATTATGCCCATGGAGAATTTATCCGATGTGAAAAGAAGTCATTGCATGGCTTGCTTGGAGATTACCTCATCTCCTATCGCTGGATGAACTGACTAATTATCTTGACATTGAATCCATTGATTCATAGGAGGCTGAGGAGTACAGAGGATGGATTCACAACTACAGGTAAACTAGCTATGCCAAAGGTCTCACAAGCGGAAGGTCTATAGTCCAATATGAGAAAGGGAAACTAGATCACGGTGTTCTGGTGTTAATCTCAACTAAACTAAAGGCAGGTAGGGTTTGTATCCTCTCCTTTCCCATTATTGATAAGCATGGGTTACAAGCCACCAGTTCAGGGACTCAGACTCCATCTTTGATGAGGTAAGAAACATGAATCCAGTTCGTTTTCTTTAAGATACAATGAGATAAAAAAAAATGTTTTCCATTTCAAGAAAAAAGAATTATGTAAAAGCAAATGAATTAACACAGAATTTCAACTCGATTATGATTCCATACATTATGCCATCCTATTTTATAAGAAAGAGCAACCTACTTAAAGTATTAACATGCAAACATGCATTATGCCATTTAATGTCCTGAGGAAAAGAAGCATTTACATAAAATTTTATCATGATTCTGAATTTTTTTATGAAGCTAAGGCTGCTACAAGCATCTTTGAATCATTTTCCTATCTCCTCTTAGCATCTTTGAATCCTTTTCCTATCTCCCCTTTGTAGATATCATTTTTGTATTAGACATAGAAAATGATTATTTCAAACCCTAAAAAGAATAACGTTTTTGACATTGGTATAGAGTTAGTGTTGACATTAAAATTCGCGAGAATGAAAAAAAAATGGAATATAATTTACCTTGCGTGAAACAAATTACTTGGAAATAATTGAAATAATTGCAGCTTTTGCAACAACTCCGACTTCATAGGAGTTGGTGGATATCCTCCTCTTGGGAGGGCCATTACCTCATATTGCTTGGACAATGAATGTGCTAGAGTGCCTCCTCCACTGAGAAATAGCCATTGTGTCATGCACACGCATGAAGAGTCGATCTGTTCTCACAAGAGCCAGTTGGGTCCTAGGAGTTGGTGAATTTGAAGAATTGGGTCTGAGGTTGGAATTTCAATATTTGATTTAACTACTTGGTACTAGGTTGGAGATCACAACTTTGGTGAAGCTCAAAGATCACAACACACAGAGTTGTTTGCCACAGAAGTGTGCATAATAAATGTGGCTATGGGCCATGCACTTTGGGAAAAATTTAATGTTGAGTAAATGCTAACTTGAAAGTTATCCATTAATCACCACTTACATGTCGTGTTTCTTAAGTTAGCATTCATTCAATGTTAAATTATGTGAGACTTCCAATCCTAAGTCTGTACCTCCGAGATGAGACCAAATAAAACGTCAATTCAATTTATGATAAATATGAAATGTGAATTTTTAAAATTTGAAATTCTCAAAATTTAGGTTAAATTCATTGTTTTGTGTACAAGACTAATAGATCAAAATCAATAGAGAACGGATTACTATAATCCCTTCAGGCAAGGAAATAATTTGAATCAGCTATGTTGAGATAGCCATATTTGGGAGCTTTTCATTCTAGAAACATGATAAGATTAATTTAGATTGACCAAAATATTACAACATATCCAAAAGTACTTTTAATTTAATATGCATAAGATTAATAAATATTATGTTTAGAAGTGTTAATTATACAACCATTTTAAGCCTTTTTAATATAAAAATTGAGTTATATTCGTTTTTATTTATTTCTTTTTAATAAACCATCAATTTATTGGAAACCAAATTTATAGTTGGTTATACTAATTATCATTTTATGTAGCTTTATTCTTCTTTTAATATTATCAATTTATTAAGATGGTTATATTGATTTCTCAAATTAACATTAAATTATATTATATATTATTGGAATGGATTTTATCCATTATTTGGTATAAATTAACATTAAAATTCTATTATATAGTTCATAATATAAAAAAATTACGGATAGTTTTTTTATTCCCAGTGGCAAAAATGTTAATTCTTCGAATGGATTTTTATAATTAGTTTGATATAAATTAATTACTAGTATATATTGGGAATGAATGAGTTTTATCATTGCTTTTGTGTCCTAAATTAATACTAAAATTACTATTATATAGTTCATAATATGTAAATTTTTACGGATAATTTTTTATTCCCAATTGTAAAAATATTGATGCTTCTAATTGTAATTGCTTTGATATAAATTAATACCTTCAGAAATTACTATTATCTAGTTCATATGTAATTTTAGATGAAATTTTTTATTTCAATTATTAAAAATATTGATTTTAATTGTATTATTTTTTTTTTTTTTTTTTTTTTTTTTTTTTTTTTTTTTTTTTTTTTTTTTTTTATTATTATTAAATATTTAAATGTTTATTTTAAATTTAAATATAAAAAAAAAAAAAAAAAAAAAAAAATATTAACTTTATTTTATTTTATTATAAAATATTCATCCTTTATATATAATAATTTTTATTTTTATTTTTTAATAATAAAAAAAATGTTTTAAAAGATTCTTTTCATTATTTCATTACATTTTCAATTGTACAAAATTGTCATATGTGAATTATTATGAAATTGGAAATCATAATCAATCAACTCAATAAACGATGTAAATCATAATTCAACATGATTAATACAATAATAACTGGACTTGACATCTCCATTTGAATAAACAATATAAATGATAATTTAATATGATTAATACAATAATAATTGGATTTGACATGTTTATATAAGTTGTTGTTTTTTTACTTTGTTATAGTTTTTAATATCTTATTTTGTCACAATGATAATATTTGTAGAGATGGTATTAGTATCATCTTAACAATCTATTTTTTTTTATTCTTTAATGACTATCTTAATGATATTTCTAGTAGCTATATTAGTAATGATTTGAATTATTGGATAATTTTTTATTGAAATGTTTTTGATGAACATTAATGATTGACAACTATTTGATGTGAGTTATTATAATGTAGTAAAAGTGTTTAAATAATTATGAGAGGATTTCTTTAACTAAGCAACCATGAATTGAGGTATCTATTTTGCCAGCTACTGAATTACTTACCCCATACAAACATAAACATAAACACTAACTTTAAACATAAATTGGTGGAGGGAGTGAGAGATGGATAAATAGACAAAGAGAGAAAACGAGAGAGAAAAAAAAAAAAAAAAAAAAAAAAAAAAATACAAACAAAAATAAAAAAATAAAAAAAAACTTAGGATTTATTCTTAAATAAGTCAATGATTTGGTCATTCCTTCAATTTTCGAGGACGTTAATTATGTATGGATCAACAATTTTATAATGTTAATGTTTTAAGTAAGTAGTAGGTTAGTTAGTTTTCCAAGGAAAACCTCGTTGGAACCTCTCTCTTCCCCAAAATATCCAAATGGAAGGAGAGTGGCTCAACCACTAGCCACAATGGTGGTTCATTAATCCCAAAAGACACAAATGATTTGAGACCTATGAGCATATGGCTCCATAGACCATGCTTTGGGTGGATGGTTCAACAGATTGAGTTAACTTTTTAAAATTGAAGAACATGGGGATGAGCTTTGATCCACTTGCATGTGTATCAATCACAATATTGTTTCATATAATATATCCACATGTTCAACCACTACATCAAGGTGACCCATGGCTCTAAAAAGAGTCATCATAAGAATTAGACCTTACCCATTGGCGAAAAACTTTGTGCTCCTCAATAATGGATCCAATCCCTTTGGACAGTGGTAGACTAGTTTATGTTTTTTTTTAGAAAACAGCGGATCTTATTATATTAATGTTTCAAAATTACACCATGACATGGAGTGCTGTTGTCCTTTGTGAAGAGAGCAGAATGGCGGCGGTCAAATATATAAACTCAAAACGTTGTTTGCCACCACCCAAAGAAACCGGGGTGCATGGTGGGTTCAACGTAATTAGATAATGCCTATGCTATGCTTCGCCATGGCTATGAGCTAGAGAACTCTGACTGTTGAATAGAAACTTATCAAAAAGGTTTTGAATGTTGAACGGAGCCTGTTAGGTGTCCTGGTGGTAGTCTATTTTCCCTTATTAAGTCTATGATAGATGGTAGCAAAGTGGGGCATTTATAGATCTGGGGTGGTATTTGGATGGTACAACATGTCGGTTGGTTTTATCAGGACAGCTTTCACGAAGATTTGATGGAGTCCACCATGTTTAGCGGGACCTGAAATCTAGGTTGGGTATACAGTGCGAGAGAGTGGTGGTAGGTGGCAGCTTTGCTCATGCGTCCTCCTCTGCGATGGCGCTTGTTGCTTTGTTGCGGCTTTAATTCAGCGAGGAGCCTTAGGATGTTCCTCACCTGGTGCCTTCGACTCTTCCTCCACCGGTGGTGAAGATTCCTCAATGGGGTGTCGTTGGGACGTGTGCCTTTCGTGGTGGGAAGGCGGTGTATACCCGCTCCCAAAATAGGGGGACTGGTGTAAGATAATAGACATCGCGACTTCGGAAAATCTTGGGGAGTTCCCTCGAAGAATCTCTACTCAACACTCACGTTATGGCCGAATCCATTTCTTTGGACTCTCCACTGAGTCTCTTTAAACTTGGCTAAAACCGAACTCGCTCCAAATTTCTTATACTCTTTAAATGCGATGGTCGGCCCACGCTTCCTGCCTCTGAGGCCTTCTTCGTGGCATGGGGTTAGAACAAGGGCGAAGAGCGAACTTCCAGATATTGTTCACCAAACAAATCTATAACCTTCAAGCATCCCACAAAGCCATAGAAATGGGAAAGTAGTTGAGTTCCGTAGCCGTGGTCGTAGTCTTAATGCTCTGGTTGGTCGGTCTTCTGGCGCGAGTGAGAGGCCTCATCAAAAAATGGAGGCCGGTAGGGTTAACCCTCACTTCAAAGCGGGGATGTAGAGGCGTTAGCCGCCATTAATGGCCCCTCCTGGCGCTCCTCCACGTGCTCATCCTGCTCCGCATGGAACCCCATCTGGGGGTTGGAAATCCTTGTTGGTGAGAGTTTGACATTGCTTTGATATGTCTAAATCTTCAGAGTTGCATGCTTCCCAGTATATATGTTTGAGTTCCCTGGAAACTCCTTCATTTTCCAGGTAATCGACCACTCTGTTTGCCCCTCATGAGAAGGGTTATCAAGTTGACCCTAAGGAGAATTTGAAATCTCAGAGCATCCCCTAGGAGTAGCCAGGTGGGAGAGGATTTTTGTGAACTTTCCCCATGGATGATTTAAGTGATCATTTGGATATGATTTGTAGTCCCCTCCAAGATGACCCTCCATTTGGTGTGGGAACACCTGGTCAGACCATGCGGTGGAGTGGATTATCTCCTTTGCGGTGATTTGTAAGTCTCCCCAATTACCTGTTGTCGAGTTAGGATTTCCCCTTTGGAGTTCTTGATTACAGCTCCATAGCCGGCTGGTCCTGGGTTTCCTTTTGAAGCTCTGTCAAAGTTTATTTTTATGAATCTTGTTGGGGGAGGGGTCTAGGTGGTTGGGTTGATGTTTTGATTCTTGGGTGCTCTGATTGCCAACGATTCGTTTAATCTGAGCTGCCATCTTTGTAGAGTACATAGTTCCTCTTGGTTACATTCCTTGTCCTTTGGTTGCCAATTCTTGCTTCTAACTGTTTCATCCCAGTGAGCATGGCAATTTTTCCTGAGTTAATTAAGATTGGATTCAATGGAGTGGAAGAGATCGTTTGTTTTAGCTCCTTCGGGATTTGCTGAGAGAATATTGGGAGGAGTTGTAGTCTTGATTCAGTGGGGTTGTTCGCTCTTTAGTGATTGGGTCCAGTTTTTCAATAGTGACAATATACGTGTTGCCTCTGTTTTGGTTGGATCTACGCATTATTTGAGCTCCCTGGTCCCATATAGATTGGCTATAATGGCAGTCGTTGAAAAGATGCTCTTTGGTCTCCTCTTGGTGTTGACATAAGACACAAATTGAGGGCCCAGAAGCCTCTTTTCTTGAGGTTGTCCCATGTTAGAATTTTGTTATGGACAATTAACTAGAGGAAGGTGGAAACCTTTTGTCATAGTGCCTTGTTCCAGATTTTGTTCAAAATATTTTCCTTTTGATTTTGGTAAATTACCCATAAAGTGAAGCTGCTTTGGCGAAAAATTACCGATTCGCGGAGTGTCCCCATCCCGAGGATGTCTGGGGCCTTCTCTATTAGGAGGTTCTGTCTCATGGTGGTGCCAGCCTATGATTAAGTCATCCCAGGACTCATAATTCCCTAGGGGTCTTCCACTGGTAAAGCCCTTTGTTGTCTTTGTTAGAGGGTTTCCAGATCTTTTACCTTGAGTGGAGTATCTTGATTAAGAGCCTATTGGAGGGGTCTTAGCTCTGCCAGATCATTTAGAGGTTTGAATTGTTGCCATGAGTCTTGCCAAAACATTGCACTTTCTCCATTTCAAATCTCCCAAAAGGCATGCTTTTGTATTAGGTCTCTGTTTTGCCAGACTATGTTCCAAATGTTTGAGCCCTATATTCGGACATTATTTTGATCAGTTAGTGATCATTTTGCATGGAGAATTAATATTTGTATTTCTTCCAGATTTACGTCTATAGGGCATCTGGTGTTTTCATCCATCTCCACCACATATTGGCTCCCATTATCTGGTTGAGTTTTCCTGGGTCTTGGAGCCCAAGGCCACCCATAATTTTTGGTGTGCATACCTTATCCCAGCCTACCAATGTCCATTTCTTGTTGGGTTGTAAGAGGCCTTGCCAAAAGGAAATTTCTACGGAGGTTTCTTCACGGCTTTGATGATTTGCTTAGGGCTCTAGGATGGTAAAGAATGGAGTGGAGTAGGGTTTGTGAGAATCGATTCACTTGGGACTTCAGATCTGACTGTGATATTTAATGATCCTGAAGGTCAGGTTGGCCAACCTATTAGGAATAGAGGAGGAAGTATCCCAGAGATGGTTGTTAGTGCTCTTGTAAGGAGAATGCCTAGATAATTGAATGAAAGGGCTCTTGGGATGCCAGGAGTTTGGGAATATGTAATGAGTGGCAATTTGAAGTGTTAAGAAGCTTGGACTGCTCTAGGTTCAAAGCGTCATACGAGGCTACATGAAATTGAAGGGATGGAATTCGATTGTTGGCTTCGTGAGCAGTGGGGGAATTCGGGAGAAGGGTTTCATCAACAAATTGACTATGAGAGCCTGTTGGATGTTATTCAAGAGTAGGCCTTTGAGAGAATATAAAGAGCATTGATTTGATGTCATAGTATTAAACCTTCCATCATAGGAGTACAAAAGGAAGATAATGAGTCCCCTTACCTAATACAGGGAAGGGTGGAAAGGACTCAGTGACAGGATAAGAACGTCGAAGAGGTGAGTTTCAAAATCTAGTTTACCCAATTTTGGTCAAAGCCAAAAGAATTTAAGATGGCTCTAATGTATTGTAACTTCAGCTATCAAAAAACTTTGAGAGATCAAGTTTGATTAGCATATCTGGATTTTTTGTCTTCAGGAAATTGATCACCCTCATGTGCTGAATGATGTTATTATAACATTGTCTTCCCTTCTCATGGCTTGTTCTTAGATGACATGGAAAAGGATTAAGCAGGTGATTTGCGATCACCTTTGTAATGATTTTATAAACTACATTACATAGCAGGCAATGGAGCTAAAAGCTGATTTGGGATTCAGCGACCCTTCCATCACCTTTGGGGATAAAGTGAGGAAGGTTCGTTGAGAACACGGAGAACAGCTGACATTATTGATTTCATCTCTGACCTCCCAAACTTCCTTCCGCCTATGTCCCGGTGATGGAAGAAGTCAGGTGGTGAATCCATTCGGGCTTGGGGCCTTTCCTGGGGGCATAACTTTTGTTGCTTTGTCCACTTCCTCCTGAGTGATTTACCTCATGAGAGCTATGTTCGGGGTCTGGGGTGGGGGTATGTAGTGACTCAGTGATGGCTTCGACTATGTTAATATGGTTTCCATAGGGGTTGGTAATTTTGTTGAGCTCCTCTTGATTTGGGTGTGTTCGATCAGGATTACCACGTTCATTCTCTAGTGGGTTATTATGTTGATGTCATGTGTGTCGGTGGATCATGGTTGTTGGAAATTTTTTTTTTCCCCTCTTTGAGCCATTGTACTTACGTTTCTGCCTCTATAATATCTCCTCTTCTTTCTTCTTTCCTCCATTGCGCCTACGGTTCTCTTCTCTTTGATGAGAATTGAAGCCAATTGGAAGGATTACGAGAACAGAAAGTTCTTTATATCTCATCCAGCTTGTTCTCTGTGTCATGAATGCTTTGGAATATATTGTCGAAAGTATTTCTATTCCAATGCTTTAGCAATTGCTTGAAAATTTTGAGCCTTTGTTGGAATCCATACATTTTGGTGCCATGGTCTACTACAACTTGAGCCCACCAAGTTTTTGCAAGCTGTTGGAAATCTAGGTGTGTAAGCAAAAATTTCAAGAAACTGCTAAAATATTGCCAGCTGGAGGGCTATTGGCCAGTGGTCAGATCCAGCTTTGGGGAGAATAAATCTTTCCATGTGGAGGTCTCTTTCAATCAATTCCTCCGCCACAAGAAAGCGATCCAATGTGACTCATCTTTGGTTTCACGACGCTGTGGTTAGACCCACATGAAAAGTGTTCATCATTGTTGTTCTCTATGTCTACTAGATTTAGTTGGTCAATGAGTGTTTTGAACTTACCAATGTCTTGTTCGAGTCTTTTGCTCCCTCCTATTTTCTCCTCCAACGACATGATCATGTTGAATTCGCCTCCTAATATCCAGGTGTTAATTGTGGTTGCAGAAGGGTTTATACAAATAGCCGTTCCATGATTTGTTTTCTATTGCCCTTGTGGTCCATAGACGTTGGTAATGGTTCCCTCCTGATTCGAGCATGTGACTTCAAAGTGAGATGATAAAGTGCCTATAGTGGAAAAGGGTCCACTAAGAGTACTGTGGCTTGGGTTCCACAATGCGGCGGAACCTCACAGAATCAGAAGTCTGTTTAGATGGAGTTACGTGCTCATATCGTTGAAAGAATGGTTTGTCCTCATCCACATTCGTTCTTGTATTAGAATATCTGGGTTTTAAGATTTGATGCAGTCCCTGAGGGTCCTCTGCTTGGATCTTCCATTGATTCCTCTAATGTTCCAAGTGACGATCTTCATCATTATGAGGGTGTGTGTGGGTGGGTATCCCTCGAGGAGCTTATGTAATGCGACACAGGTTGATCATGAATATTGATAGGCTTCTTTGATTGGATGAATATAGCAGTTTAGTCTCCTTCTTTTGTTCTCTCATGGTATTTTTTTTTTGAGCTTGAGCCTGATTTTGTGGCTATGCCTAAGCGTGTTGTGGATCACACTGTTGAATCTAGAAAGACCTTTTGTACCTTTCTAAGTTTCTCGGAGAGGGCTTGAATCTTCACGATTGAGAGCTTCTCAAGTTTTGGAGTCAATACACAGCAAGTCATGACATCATCGCATTGAATGTCTCCATCCTCATCTCTTTTGATACTGCGGATCTCTTTATTTGGGCAGGAGGGAGGGTGTATAAGGTTCACAGTCTTTGCTTATGCCTGTGCCGTGTGGATCTTAGTTTCTCTCATCCCAGGTAGTTGGCTCAGTGTGCATTACATTCTGGGTCAAGATCTTAGGTTTGGGTGGTGTTACCTTGGGATTTTTGTTCTAGTCACGGACCATGGGTAAATGTCTTTTGTGGAGTTGTCCAGCGGCTTTGGAAGCTTACGCATTAGTAAACAGGCAGGCCTGATGCTGGCATTTCTTCACACAAGGATGTGTTGCGTGTCGAGATTTGGGCAGTCTTCATCCCTAATACTCGGCATTCTTGTTAAGCCTTAGATATATTAGTATGAAAACACACATATTAGGCCGTAGAGGTGTATTTCAGCACTGTGGCCAGAGGCGACATATTAGTGAGGTGTGTTACCTATTCCCCTGTAGTATCTCCTCCATTTCGAACTCCTAGGAAGAGACGAAGTTAAGATCAACGGTACCATTGTGAAGTCCTCCTTAATGGGAATGAAGGCGCTCGTCAGTCTAGGAATAGCCTGTCGAGTTGGCAGAAATGGGCCATTCACTAAAGATACCGTCCTACATCTTTTAGGTTATATATGATTGTGAAAGCCTTTGGAGTTGAGAGATGAACTTCATAGTCACCCATAGGGTTCCACAGGTGTTTGATCCATTCTTCGGATCCTTTTGGATGGCGAGTCCCAGAAGAATTTTCCAATGAGGGCATGTTCTTACGCACTAACATGTTCCCCACATATTGGGAGATTATAATGTATCTTGAGGATTTTTTGTTTAAAGATTAAAACTTTCGAACTTCCATCCATGAGGGTGCACCGTTCAGAATCGTACTCGTCTCCCATTTCTTGTTGAAGAAACTATTCTCTGGCAGGAGGCTTGGTTCAAGAATCTGTTGTGAGAGCTCAAGCGATGATGCCGTTTTTGCTGTTCGAATCTATCACAGGTAGGTGATGATGTTTCTATATGGGGGGTTTCCCCTCTTGATATTCATCTTGACGGGTCAAAGATGGTGTCCACACCTTTGAATGCATGTGGAGTGTGTTCTTCCAGCAGTCGGTCCAGGTCATCGCAGTGGCTGTATGGCATTAGAACTCTGGTTTTTGTTTTAATCCTCTGGCACCTTCATGGTAGTATAAGTGAACTAGTTTATGTTATAAGCATTAGATTTTTATTTTATTTTAACAGAACATATATATTTTTGTAGTAGAAATTTGTTGTAGTCGCATTGGTCAACATTATAATACAAATATATGGTAGTTGTCCAAAAATACTTTCTGGAATTTGTCCAAATTTTGAAATTTACTATCTAAGGAGACAAAACAATCTTTCACATAGGATTTTGGATAACTACTACTACTATAGTTTCTGAAAGAAATCTTAATATCAAGCAAAATTTGCAAAACATTTTGCACTATTACTAAATAAAAGCATGGTGGCTATAATATTCCTCCTAATTCTCAGTATTGGCCAAAAAGTTCTAATTCACATTTAGCATTTCCACATCCTCTTATTACTACCACAATGTTTCATCTTATTTTACTTCCTCCATTGCAAACCTAATTGGTAGACTAGCATTTGAATTAGTTGGATTAGTATTTCTTACTAGACTCTTCTTAGTTGTGAAATTACAGCCACTTGCCAATTTATTCAATTTGTCTCTTTTGATTGTGCATGGTTTCCAATATGAAGGAAAATTCGTTGTCGAAGTGCAATACACTTGCCTCGAATTTATTCAATTTGTGTCTTTTGATTGTGCAAAGTTTCCAATATGAAGGAAAATTCAATATTTGTGACCTCTTCTTGGGAATGAATCCTACTAGTAATTGATAAAATTGGGTTCCTATTATCAGTTATATAATCCTCTTTCCTTCTCAAGACTCTGAATGTTGGTGGTCTCACATAGTGGGAATATCCTAGGATGCCCATGGTCAATATTGTTATCACTACTCAACACCTGAAATAACACTTTAACCATGCCCAAAAATAACAGTCTAGCATACCCAACAATTTGTTTACTTTCCAATGTCATTCCCTCAAAAAATGAGTAGTAGAGAAGAATGTTTGAGAGAAGACTAAACTTTTGCAATTTCATCCAGAGGGAACTAGAGGGCTTTAGGTGGAGCAAATAAATTTCAAACCATAAAATTGGAAAAGTAATGTCGAACAAACCAAGCCTACCTTACCACCAAGCTAAGCCACACAAACCAAAGCCAAGGGAACCTAAGCCACACTAACTTGAGCCAATATAATCTGATCCATACAAACCAAAGCTAATAGGACTTGAGCCACACAAACTAAGCCAACATAAACCTAAGCCAAATGAATTAGAGCCAAAAGCTTAGCCACTAGGGCCACATGAACTAGATCCAACAGAACCTTAGCCTTGCAAACCAGAGCAAAGAAAACTAGGGCCAAGGTCCCACGAGGGAAATCCAAGAGAAATAGAGTCCAATTCAGAGCCACAAATCGAACTAGGACAAAATAGAACCAAAAGCCACAAACATAGAAACCATTGAATGACCCCAAATTTTAAACTTGTAACAAAATTCATTATCCCACCTACAATAAAACCCAATATCCAGAGCAATTTATGAGCTTTCTCCCACATTAATTTTTGAGTGTGTGAGGCTACCATGGGATTACTACTTCTTGGTTGTCACGAATCATAGTTAACCCTCCCATGTGAATAACATGCCAATTATCTCCTATGCAATTCCACTTCATGGCTATGGATTAATGCCTAAGGGATGGGGTAGAATGCATCCCCACATTTTGTTCTTAGACTACCATAACCCAACAGAACAACCATGTTGGCCAAACAATCTTCTTTTTTATCAAGCATCCTTAGGATTTGAAAGAACTCAACACTTTCAAACCTAGAGACTTCCTTTCTTATTATCTTGATAGTTCTTATAAGTTTTCCATATCTCAGAGAGGAGGTTCTTAGCATCAACTTGATGGTTAATGCTAAGTGACTCCCCTATTATAATAAGTCTTTTGATATGATTTTCATCGATGATTCTCAACCCCTGGAATAAAGGCAATGCCTATGCTTGGTTGTTTGAAGTTCTGACTAGTCCCCATTCAAAGGTGTTTTCTTGGTTTCCTTTGGGATCAAGGTCGATCCCCTTACACATATGATCCATAACATTAATGAGAAAGTTTTATTACAGTTTAATTTGATTATCTAAACAAAATATTAAATGTTTTTTATCATTTAAAAAGAAATTAAGATTTATTCTACACAAACTTTTTTTTGTAAGTTATCTATGACTATAATATATTAACATTGGAAAAAATACATATTTATGTATGTTTATCTATCGCTTGGGAAACTAGACCATTATCAAAATAATTGTTTCTTGGTGCTACATGCCCTGTTTTTATCAAAAACAGAATTATCTATCTACTAGATTACTACAAAAAAAAAACTAGAAAGCTTCTCTACATCAAACTGGTAGGCTAATTGGTGATGGTCTATCTGTATAGAGAATGTATGGTAAATATATAAAACTAAATAACAAAGCATGTATCAATTAATCTAAAGGAGAGGGGACATTTTCCTATGGAACCTGTCGAATTCCTTCCCTTGGCTCATTGAAGTTCAAGCTTGTTATCTTTTCTACCAGGAGGGAGACTTTATGGTCCATCGCTTTAATTTAGATCTAGAGGTATTCCAGCTGTAACAATATTTCACTAGTGCCTATGTTCCTGTCTGTCATGAATTTTCCTAGGAGAGCCTTGATGTGCCAGTAAATATCTATGGTGCATTAATATTTTGTTTCCCGAGATCGTGAGGACCCCGTGTCGGGGATCCAGGCGATCGACATCAATGTCCTTATTTGGGGCTATAACTCTTTCTAAACGGGCGTCTTCCTCCATGAGTTCCAGTTCTTCTTGAATTTTGAGGGGAGTGTGAACAT
Organism: Picea sitchensis; assembly: GCA_010110895.2. Lineage (NCBI taxonomy): Eukaryota > Viridiplantae > Streptophyta > Pinopsida > Pinales > Pinaceae > Picea > Picea sitchensis. Next base: position 43,032 of record SNQJ01S0052799.1, on the reverse strand, counting down.
TGAATACCTCTGTTGCAACCATGGCCTCTTGTTGGGCCCATGGAAGAGGCAATCTTCTGCATTGGATCTCACCCCCTCGCCCTGAACCTCCTCACACCATCTTTTCTCCCAATAGAATGAAATCGACACTACAGACAAGAGAAATTTCCCATGCTAGTAAGGGGAGACCGCGTCGGGAGCCAGAGAAACTAATCAAACATGGAGAATTACAAATCAAAATGGCCTTCCTCCGGGATTTAAACCCATTGTCATTGCAAACAAATCGCATGAATGTGGCTCATTCTATAGTACCCTTGCCATCGTAGCGCCTTATTTTCTGAATGCCATACCTATTGCACCATTACCCATCCCCGGAGGGGAGTGCCCATCATGAATTGAAACCATTGCCATGTGAGGCATGTGTTGAGTACGACCAGGCCTAACCCTCTCCTGCATTAATTTGTCACCTACGTTTATCCTTCGCATCAATCGAATGGTTTTAAACTGCACTGAACCAGTGTAATGAACCTTGTTAATGGCGTCCCTTCTCATATTAATTGTAAGTGTGTGGGATGTGACCTGATAGTTCTCTACATTGGGGGGTGTGAAATCACTATGCTTGGGTGCCTCTGGCTAGGGGTTTGGAATTAATCACCCTGCTATCACCCCATCCTGGGAATACACAAACTTTTGTTAACCTAACCACATCCTGGGAATACACAAACTTTTGTTAACCTAAGTTAAAATTAATGAAAATAATTGGTTGTCGATTCTAAACTAGTTTAATGAAATAAATTTATAAAAAAACTCTAATATATTTAGATTATATCAACCAATATTTTAATATTTCATAACTTATATGGTAAATTATTTATTTAAATATTAATATTTTCTTTTGTTATTCTTAGTGAAAATTTAAAATAATTATTTTATTTTATTATTAATCAAAATAAATGTAAACAAATTATAAATATACTCAGTTTGTGTTTGTGTTGCATTTTGATTATACATAGTTATTACACCTAAATTATTTACTCTTTTTCTAATTTTTTTTATTATCGATAATTTTTCCCAGGATGAGGTGAAAGTGGGGTGAGTAATGTCAGCCACTTGGCTAGAGGCACCCATGCATAGCGAGGTCACACCCTCCAACGCATCACTTGGAGAGCGTCAAGTCACATCCCACACACTTGCAGTTAATATGAGAAGGGACACCATTGACAACCTATTCATTCCATTGATTCAGTGCAAATTAAAACCATCTGACTGATGTGAAGGTTGGACATAGGTGACAAATTAATGTGGGAGAGGGTCAGGCCTGGTTGTACTCAATGCAGGCTTCACATGGTAGTGCCTGCAATTCATGACGGGCACTCCCCTCCAGGGATGGGTAATGGTGCAACAGGTATGGCATCTGAAAATTTAAGGCACTGCGATGGCAAGGGTAGTGTAACATGGTCCACAGTCAGGCGATTCATTTGCAATCACAGTGGGTTTAAATCCTAGAGGAAGGCCATTATGCTTTGTAATTCTTCATGTTTGATTGGTTTCTCTAGCTCCCAGTGTGGTCTCCCCTTATCATCCTTGGAAAGTTCTCTTTTATGTAACATCGATTTCATTCTCCTGGACGAAAAAATGTGCAAGGAGGTTTAGGGAAAGGGGGTCGGCTCCAAAGCACAAGATTGCCTCTGCCACAAGCCCAACAATAGGCCATGGCTGCAACAAAGGTCTTCAATGTTCACACTCCCCCAAAAATTCAAGCAGAACTGGAACTCATGGAGGCAAACGTCCATTTAGAAAGAGTTACAACCCAAGACAGGGACATTGATGTTGAGCTCACCACCTGGATCCCCGACACGAGGTCCTCACTATATTGGGAAACAAAATATTACTGCACCATAGATCTTTACTGGCACATCAAAGATCTCCTAGGAAAAGTCATGGCAGACAGGAACACAGGCACTAGTGAAATATTGTTGCAACTGGAATACCTCCAGCTCCAAATTAAAGCAGTGGACCAAAAAGTATCCCTCGTGCTAGAAAAGACAACGAGCTTGAACTTCATTGAGCCAAGTGAAGGAATTCCACAAGTTCTAGAGGACAATGTCCCCTCTCCTCTTGCTTAATTTCTACATGCTCTGTTATTTAGTTTTATATATTCATCATACATGCTCTACAGATAGACCATCACCAATTAGCCTACCAATTTGATGTAGAGAAACTTTCTAATTTTTTTGTAGTTATCTAGTAAACAAAGAAAAATTATTTTTTTGATAAAAACAAAGCATATAGCCTCAAGAAACAATTATTTTGTTGTTGGTCTGATTTCCCAAATAACATACCAACAAACATAAATATATATTTTTGTCAAAGTGAGAATGGGAGAGATTTATAAATTGAATTAAAATCACAAATAAATGTTTAAGTAACAACAAATCAGAAATATATATATATAACAACAACTCCATTATTTTATTTTATAAATGACTATTGTAATTAATACGGCATGTCCCGCTTTTCCTACCAACACATTGGTGTAGTATTTAGTTTATATTAATAACTAAGCTAGCGCAGGTGATTAACTAGCTTCATTGTTACATAAATCATAATTGCCTCATTACGTCGAAAGGCGTATACCTATTGACAATGGGCACAATTAATGATCTTTTAACCTTATTTAACCTTAAACCCTAATCTAATGGCTATGCATTGAAGATGCTGGCATATTCTTAGTCGTCCTCCAAAATCAATGGGTCAGATTTATTGTTCATAACTTTCATTCTTAGTCGGCCTCCAAAATCAATGGTCAGATTTATTGTTCATAACTTTCTTGGCATTATCAAGGCATCCATTAACATGTTTACTTTTTTAACATTTACCTAATCACATTAAAAAATCACCTATCGGATAAGTAATCGCTAACGCTAAATAATTAAGCAGGGATTAAAACTGCGGCACTTAAATAAATGCCCACATTTCGCTTCTCAACCGGTCGCCTGATACCCACGCAGTCTGCCAGCCACGTTTCATGCTCACCAAATCCCATGTGTGTTTCGACGTCACCAACCGCCAACCATCACTTTGGTGTACCGTATAGTGTATTTATAAAACTGTATATTTGAGTTTGACTTTTTGGTTTGAGTATTGATCTTTATCATCAATTCTATAAGGTGAAGAATATTATTATATGCCGAGCCTTGTAATCGTCATCCTCGAGCATCTTTGGTATTTAATTATAACATTTTAAAAATCTAATCATAATTAAAATGAACTTTTAGTAAAAGGAATTTTATTCTTAAAAATTTAGGTTAATAATTAAAATGAACTTTTTTAGTAAAAAATTATTCTTAGAAAAGAGGTTGGAATAAGTGAAAATACAATATAAAATAAAAAGCATGAGTTCAAAATAGAGTGAGGAAAAACAAAAGACGTGTGATTCATAGTCAAACGGGATGTTGAGAGAATATGAATAAAAATATGGAAAAGAAAAGAATTAGAAAAAATAAAAATAAATTAATTTTTTTTTTTTTTTTTTTAAAAAAAAAATATGAAAAATAATAAGAATAAATTAAGAATATAGAAAATGTAGGTTGGAAATAAAAAATATTAATAAAAGTAAAGCTACGAGTTCAAAAAAGAGGAAGAAAAATAAAAGGTGTGATTCATAGTCAAACGGGATAAAGAAAAATATAAATAAAGAATATGGAAAATAAAAGGAATTAGAAAATTAGAAAATATATGAAATTAAGTAAGAATATAGAAAGTTGAAAAAATTAATAAAAAAGAAAATTATTAGTCACATTACCATGTATATATAATTTGGCAATTTTTTTTTTTTTTAATGAGAACAAGCTTTCTTTTACCATCTATATATAATTTCACTCACTCTTTTTTTTAACATGAGAGTGTTTTCTTTTATTTTATTATTATGTTAAATCTATATAATTACCTTTTAACATGAGAGCGTTTCTTTATATTATTATTATGTTAAATCTATATAATTACCATCTATATATATTTTCACAATTTTTTTTTATTTTTTTAAATGAGTGTGTTTCTTTTACCATCTATATATAATTTCACTCACTCTTTTTTTTAACATGAGAGCATTTTCTTTTATTATTATTATGTTATAATCGGCATATGCTGAAAACAATTGAGTTCATTTATTGCTTAAATGAAGATTACATTGGTTTATTCCTTGTCGTGGTTGTTGGAAGATCAAGATGGGTTAAACAGATTTTGTTGTGAATAGTTATGAGAATTTAGTTGTGAGATTGTTTTCATTTTTAAAAGAATAGTTTATACAGCTTGAGGGCCTAATGGTTAAGAACATGTGTTTCCTCCTTAAGAGGTCACGTGTTCAACCAGAGGGGTAGGGTATGTATACTTTTTTTTTTTTTTTTTTTTTTTTTTTTAGGTTGAGGGGTTTTTTTTTGTCCCACAAACAAGGGGGCTCTCATACAATTTGGGTTGAGGGGGTCCTTTGTCCCACAAACAGTAACTCTACACCACTTGCGTGGAGGGGGGTCCTTTGTCCCACAAACAACAGGGTCACATACATCAATTTGTTGTCTAGCTTGGTCAGACCTTAAAAATAGATTTCTCTCATTATATATGTTTTGTTATTTTAGTTTTTATATGTTAAATTGTTTTTTTCAACTTTTAATATTGTTATTAAAATTTTGATATAAATTTTGGTATGAAAGAGAGAATAGGTTGTTGAACAATCTCATATGAATATTATGAAAATTTAGTTGTAAAATTGTTTGCATTTGTGGAAGTGAAGGAAATTTACAAATTTCTTTCTATCTTCCCCTACTCTCATTTTCATTAATATTTTCTCACCCCAATCTCTGTAATGAGGGGTGAGGTGGAGGGTGGCATTAGGGAAAATTTAAAGAGGGCGGGGATGGGGAGAGATTAGGGGGGAATTATTATAATGAAGGTGGGCATGGGGGGACATATTAGGGAAAGTTCTTATTGATATTGAAACGAACCCTATATAATGGGGTGGGAGGTGGTGGGGCTGAGGTGGGGAGAGATATTAGGGAAACCACACAATGGGGGTGGGGTGACATCTTAGGGGAAACTTTTAGAAAGCCTCCCCTGACTCCCCTGCCACCCCAAATTGCATGCCTCCCAACCTCATGTGGGTGAGATATTAGGGGAAACTAATAAGGATGATAAGGTGGGGAGATATTAGGGAAACTTAATACGAGGCAAGGAAGATATTATTAGAGGAAATTTATTAATAAAGTTTGGTTACCCTCCTCTAATTTAAATCTGACACCATCGCCCTCATAATGAGGGTGGAGGTGGGGAGATATTAGGGGAGCTTAATGATGACCAAGGGGAGATATTTGGGGAAACTTAATACAAGGGTGGGGGATATTAGGGGAAATTTTAATACCAGGTCGGAAGAAGAATAGGGGAAATTAATAATGTTCTCTATTGTCTCCACCCTAATGAGGGTGAGAGATATTAGGGAAACTTAATATGAGAGTAAAGTGGCACAAGATATTAGAGGAAACCCCCCACCATCATAATGAGGATGGAGGTGGGGCGTGATATTAGGGGAAACTTAATATGATGGAGAGGGTAGAGGGGAGAGCCCCTAATATTTCCCCAACTCCCCTATCTAAATTTCCCCTAATATTTTTCACACTCTACCATCATCATCCCATGTGAGGGTGGGGGGAGATATTAGGGGAAGCTTAATAGGGGGGAAGATATCAGGGCAACCATATGGGGGTTCCCACAGGGGAAACTCCAGTGGGGAGATATTAGGAGTATACTTCTCACTTCTACCCCACCCCCACCCTTCTAAGTTTTCCTTTGACACCTTCCCCCACCCCATCCTCATTATCTAATGTGTATCTCTATGTTATTTTTATTTGAGTTGTTATATTAAATGTTTTCTTTATGAATTTTAAATATTTTATTGGGATATTGCTGTGATTTTGGTGTGTGTGTGTGTGTGTGTGTGTGTGTGTGTGTGTGAGAGAGAGAGAGAGAGAGAGAGAGAGAGAGAGCTAGTTGTTAAGAAATCTAGTATGGGCAATGTGAGATGCTTGTTTAAATCCTACTAAACAATCTAGAAGAAGTTGAATTGTTTTTTTTATTGTTTCTTTCCTTCATAAGTGTGGACTCTTAACCATTCCCTGGGTGGAGTCCAAGATAAAGAAGGGATATTTTTTTCAAGAAAAACCTCACGGGATCCCCCCTCCTAGAAATATCCAAATGGAGGACAACTCAACCACGAACACAATAAAAGGTAGTAACCCAACAAAACTTAGTCAAATGTGAACCTCAACTCAACTATTACATTATTTTGAGAATATATGTTGTAATGTTTTGTTCAATCCAAACTAATCTCCATATAAGGATGGGTTGGATTCTACAATGAAAAGCTCCCAAACATGACTATCTCAACATAGTTGATTTAATTTTTTCAACTACAAATTGGACCAGGACATAATAGAACCAAAAGCCATAGGCCTAAAAACCATCAAAAAACCTCAAAATTCAAACTTGTAATGAAATCCATTATCCCACCTACAATAAAACTCAACATCTGAAACAATTTATGAATCTTCTCCCAGATTAATTGTCGAGAGTGTGAAGGTAACATGGGTTTATTAATTCTTGGTTGTCATGAATCATAGTTAACCCTCCAATGTGAATTAGTATGCCAGTTGTCTCCCATGCAAGTCTACTTCATGACTCTGGATTAATGCTTAAGGGATGGGGTAGAATTCATCCCCACATTTTGGTCTTAGACTGCCATAGCCCAGAAGAACAACTAGGTCAAACGGTCTAGCTCTTGATTGAGCATCCTTAGGGTATGAAAAAAATCAACACCTTTAAACTTGGAGACTTCCTTTCTTATTCTCTTTATAGTTCTTATAAGCTTTCCATCACTCAGAGAGGAGGTTAAGTCCCCTATTACAATAAGTCTTTAGATATAATTTTCATTAATGATCCTCTACTCCTAGAACAAAGTCAATGCCTCTACTTGGTTGATTCAAGCTCTACCTAATCCCCATTCAAAGGTGTTTTCTTGGTTTCCTCAAGGATCAAGGACGATCACCCACATAACATAGTTTTATTATTTTTAATTTGATTATCTAACCAAAATAATTAAATAATCTACATCAATTTTATTTAAAATTAGGATTTATTATACACAAACTTTTCTTAAATTAAGTTAAAATTAATGAGAATAATTGGATGTTGATCCTAAACTAGTTTAATGAAATAAAATTGCAAAATAATTCTAATATATTTTGATTATATCAAACAATATTTTTAATATTTCATAAATTACATAGTAAATTATTTATTTAAATATTAACTTTTTTTTATTTGTTTATAGTTAAAATTTAAAACAATTATTTGATTTTATTATTAAACAAAACAAATGTAAAGAAAAAATTCGACCTGGACGGAACAAGGTATGTGGCTAGGGTTTTCCCGACCGCAGAGCCCATGTTTTGTTTTGTTTTTTTCTCCTGGTGTTTGTGCACGAGGTAGGTTCTCAAACTGGTAATCACCATCCTTCTCCATCGAAGACTCTTCTCCCCGGTTTCCTTCATTGTTGCAGTGCCTTTCTTTTGGATTTTATGTTGCGAGGAGTTTTCTCTCTTCGGTTGTTGCGGATGAGGCCCTCCTTTTTGGACGAGGCAGTTTTCTTATGGTAGTCGGGTATTTTCTTTTGCTGGTGATTTTCTCATGGTGATGTTGAGATCTCGCCTCGACTCTTTTTTACTCAAATCCATCTTTTTTTTACACAGATCGGGTATTTTGTTGGACGTAGATGTTTTTTTTTTATCTCCGTGAGGCTTCCCTTTTTTTCCTGCAGGCATTTGAGGTGTCTCCATATGACCTACCTCTCTAGTTTTGGGGTCGTTGTCAGGGTTTGATGCATACGATAAGCTTCTTGTTTGTGGTTTCAAAGTTTGAATGTCAAGTTTCAGATTTTTTCGGCCAAGGTTTGGAGTTTTTGGGCCCTCTATTATTCTTGAGAGGATTGCATGCCTCTCAGATTTGGTTCGGCCTGCTTTTGGGTTCTCTTTGGAGGATAGCTTGTATGCCTGCTCTCAGCTTGGTTCTCTTGGGGTTTCCTTCTACAGTTTTACCTTGATGTGACATATCATTCCTCGTGGGTGCGTGGATCTGGGTTTGGGTTTTGGTGTGTGGATCTCTCATTTTGTTCTGCTCCTGATGTTGTGGTTCCTCTCTCTAGTTTCGTTGGTTGTTTAGGGTTTGATGTATGCTCAGTTCTGGATCCTTTTGGTGGATTTCTATGGTTTGCCTCCTATCTGGCAGGGGTTGTGCCAGAGCTTTGAGGTCTTATCCTTGGGCGTGCGGTGTTGTGTGTGTGGCACTTTGAGGTCCTTGGAGAGGGCATGTAATTTTTGTACTTCTTTGTTGGTCGTGGTTTAGTTCAATGTTGTTTCTTTATGGTTTTGTCGTAGTGAGGGTTTTCATACCTCTTTGACATGGTCCTTCCAGCCAATAGGGCTTTGTTGGGATTTCTTTTCTAGGTATATTTTTTTGGCAGGACTTCTTGATCTGGGATTTCTGGTCTCTTTGGGGTTTATTTTTCCAGTTCGTGTTTTTTATTTTTTCTTTGTGACTTTCCAACCAGCTTTTGTGTCCCTTTGGGATATCTCTACACATAATTGGGTCGTGCTTAAGGCACCTACAAAATGTAATTTGGTTCTCTTCAGATGAATAAAATTACGCTTTTTTCCGTGGAAA
>SNQJ01S0052799.1:15015-30761 GCA_010110895.2 Picea sitchensis | reverse complement strand
CTAATATCTCTTCTTACCCCCAACTTCATTGTCCCATATCTATCTATATGTTGTTGGTATTTGAGTTGTTATATGTTAAATATTTTCTTATGAATTTTTAAATATCTTTATTGGGATTTTGTCGTGAATTTTGGTGTTAAAGAGAGAGAGAATTGGTTGTTAACAAATCTAATATATATGGGCAATGTGAAATGTTTGTTTCAACCCCGCTAAACAATTTGGAAGAAGTTTGATTTTTATTATTATTATTTATTTTCTACATTGATCCAGGTGGATACTAGTGACCACCCACCTATTCCACTAATTCATATTGGTTCCACATCTTGGCAGTTTTTCTACGGTTTTTTGGGTCCCAAACTTTTGGGGTCGTTTTGAGGCCCTAAACGATGTTTTTTTGACTCAACGATGCCTTAAGTTGTGGCGGAGGCAATGCTAGGCTAAACAGAATGGGTACTCCTTGGATAGAATGAGATGATGAATGATTTCGCCTAGATCATTCGATGACTACCAACAACGATAGTGACACCTTCAACCAACAGTCAGTTCGAAGGTGCGACACCCTTCAAAGTACAAGTTAACTTTGATATTCCTTTATTTGAAGACTAGATAGACGTTGACACTTTGGAAAAATGGTTAAGTATACTAGAGGGTTATTTCTCTGTCCAAAATTTTTCCAACGGTGGAAAAATCACCTTCGCTCTCCTTAAAGCTCTTCCCCATGTTATATATTGGTGGGAAACTTACTGTGAGCAACATGTCGGAGAGGAGGCTGCAATTTTTTAGCCAGAAGCCACTTGGGAGGATTTTTTTTATGCCCTCAAGGAGCATTACTACCATGTTGGAAACTATGATGATCAATACATGAGATGTATAGCTATGGGTTAGGAGAGAGAATAAACGATGTTGAAGTACAAAAACATATTCCATACCTTGTCCACAAATCTAGGTATTAAATACTCTGAGTGGCACCTGGTCCTGAAGTACCACAATGACCTACATAGGTACATCCAAATAGATATGGATTTCTTGGACATCTCTTCACCGAGAGTCGCTTATCGATATATCATCAAGATCGATCAAAATTTCAAGCAAAAGAATAAGCAAGATTTCATCTTTGCAAACCCATCATAGTAGAAGTACGGTAAAGGTGGCCCTAACTTATAAAGCAAAGGACAGAGCAAGGATGGCTATCCCAGGACAACTAGTCCAAGCCACCAACAAACAAGGGTAACAGGAAGTCAAAGGAGGACATTGGAAAGTGGCATGAGTTCCACTAAATACCTTGGAAAAACACTGATGAATGTCGCTCCAAACAATCATTGTTGGTTGAGACGAAAGTCTTAGAGTTGGATGCCAATTTAGACTCTGATTTGGAACCGAATAAGGGAAAATGAATCATTGACACAGAAGCTAGTGTCACCATACCCACCACAAATTTCCATCCAGAGAAACTAGAGGAGCCTGAAGAAGGGGAAATCTTGTTCCACTCACATATGTGGGTGAAGGGGACCCCCCTCCATTTCATTGTTGATAGAGGTAGCCAGAAGAACCTAATCTTAGTATAGGTCGTCAAGAGGTTGAACCTGACAACGATGCCACATCATCAACCATAAACTATCGATTGACTCAACTAGGGATGAGACATTTGTGTCAGCCAGGAATGTCACATGCACTATGGCATCAAAACCTTCAAAGACGAGGTATTGTGTGATGTTTCCCCCTTTTAATTTTGTGACATTCTCTTAGGACAACCATATATGTGGAAGCGTCATGTTTTTTATGAATCTAGGCCCCGTAGTGTCATTATTACTTTGGGAGGTCAACTCTACAAGGTACCGGAGGCAGTCCCAACTACTATGGTCTCTTTGATCTATGTGAAGTAGTGTCGAAATGTGGTCTCTCAGACCGAGAGATTTTTCCTCTTTATGGTCGATTCGGAAGGTGAATGGAAGGTCACTATAAAAGCCAAAACATTTGCACGATATCTATCTACACAGCAGTAACAGGTGAACAAGATAATAGAAGAACACAAAGACATATTTTCCTCACCTACTAGGGTGCCTTTGCACTATCAGGTAAATCACTCAATTGAATTGAAACCCGATGCTCATATGCCTAACAACCCTGTATACAAGCGCTCTATTATGGAGAATGAAGAAATCAAAATCTAGATCCAAGAACTAATTCTCAAGGGCCACATCAGACCAAATTACTCACCTTGCAGAATCCCAATTGTTCTAGTACAGAAGAAGGATGAGACATGGCGACTTTGTATTTATTACAGCCTTGAGCAAGATCATAGTAAAAAACCGGTACCCAATCCCATAGATTTATGATCTTCTCGATCAACTCAAGGGAGAGAAATTTTTCAATAAGATTGATCTGGAGTCAGGCTAACACCAAGTGTCGATTAAGCAAATTGATGTATGGAGGACAACATTCAAGTCTAAATAAGGTCTCTTTGAGTGGTTGGTCATGCATTTTTACTTGACTAATGCCCCGACCAAATTCATGTGGATGATGGACTGTATATTGTGTCCATTCACAAACTCCTTTATGGTCATATATACGGATGGCATCCTCATCTTTAGAAAAAAATGGGAGGAATATTTGAAGCACATTCAATGGGTCTTGGACACCCTGGGACAACACAATTTATATGCCAATTTGGAGAAATGTTCCTTCGACATGCAAAAAATATAATATTTTGGATAGATTGTGGATGAGCAGGGTGTGCATGTGGATTCGACCAAGATCCAAGTCATCTGCAATTGACTAGCCCCAAAGACACTAACTAAACTTTGTAGCTTCTTGGGCCTCACCAATTTCTACTGCAAGTTTGTGTTAGGTTTCTCTCATATGACTTGGGCCCTAAGCCAAATGACCAAGAGTGGAGCGAATGCCAATTTTGTTTGGGTTGTGTCCCAATAGAAAGCATTCGAGTATTTGAAATTCCTCCTTTTCTCAACACCATCCCTTATGCTACCAAACCTGCAACAACCATTTGAGATTGAGACATATCTTCATATTATGTCATCTAGGTCATCCTCACTTAGCATGGGCATTCAATGACCTATGTCAATGAAACACTATCTGATGTTGTTTGTAGATACCCCACCTATGAGAAAGAGATGTACTCCATTGTGCAATCATGTTGACAGTGGAAGCATTACATTCTAGGGAAGGAAACAATCATCCACACTGATCAATGCCCTCTACAATTCATGCAGACATGGGGAAACCTATATAATGACCACCATCAGAAGTGGTGCACATACCTACAACAATTCCACTTGAACATCAAGTACAATAAGGATAGCACCAACCATGTTGCATATTGCCTCAGTCGACCCCCAATTGTGTCTCTGACAATATCTCTTAACTCATATGGGCACGAGACATCTAAATAGCCACAATTATACAATAGTGATTCAGATTGTTTTTCTCTCTATTAGAAATTGAGCGTAGGAAAACCAGTTCCAGAATTTCATCTCTAGGATGGAATTTTATTCCATCTAATCCATTTATGTGTTCCTTCAAGAGAGCATGCAAATATTATTTTGGAAGCTCATTATAGTCGGGCGACAAGACACTTCGGTGTGGACAAAACAGTGGCAGTACTGCAAAAGCATTTTTATTGGTCGAAGCTTCGATAAGATGTCTGCAAGTACATCAGATCCTACATTACCTGTGCCATTTCCAAACCCTCCATCAAGAAATAGGGGCTATACGCCGCTCTACCTACTCTCGATAGGCCTTGAGAACCCATCTCCATGGATTGCATGTTTAGTCTACCTACAACCAAGCATGGGAATGACTATGTCTTTGTGGTCGTTGATTGATTCTCTAAGATGGAGGTTATGATACCTTGCAAGAAGAGCATCACAGTCGAGGCCACCGCTAAACTCTTCTTTCAATGTGTTTGGGTTCATTTTGGGCTCCCACATACCATTATTTCAAATCGATATAGTAGGTTTCTAAGTACTTTTTGGTCCAGCCTATGGTCATTGATGGCCATAAGCTGACCAAATTTATTGTCTTCCACCCACAGGTTGATGGACAAACAAAGGTGGTCAATAGCATGATTTTCCATATCTTGAGGAGGTACAATTCCAAACATCCACGCACATGGGATGATAGCCTTCCTTATGTTCAACATAACTCAACAAACCCCTCCACAACTCTATTGTCCATATCCCTTTCCTGGTGTGCTTGGGGCTCCAGCCATTGAACTCCATTGACGTAGTTATGCCCATTACAGTTACACAGGAAGAGTCCTCCCATGCTCAAAACAAGTTCAATCGAACAACCAAATTTGTTGAGAGAATCCAACACATTCAACACCAAGTTCTTGACATTTTCTAGAAAGTCAATACCAAGTACAAGAAATGCCATGATCAACATCAGGTACCTTACAAGTTTCAGGTGGGAGATAAGGCATGGTTGCATTTGTAGAAAGAGTTCCTCACGGAATATCATCGAAATCTCCACCCACTACGATATGGGCCTTACACCATCACCAAGGTTGTGGGTGAGAATTATTTTGAATCAAGTATTCCCCCTTTCCTTGGCTTGCACCCGGTATTTAATGTGGAACTGCTTCACCCATATCTCCACCTCTCTTGAACACTTTGGATGTGACCGATCACTTGGCCCCTACAAAACCTAATCCTGACTGCATTGAACAAGCAACAGTTGATCGAGTCATGGACACCGAGACTAAGGGAACCCACCAATAGAACAACCAACCCTATCGACTCATCAATGCAAGGCAACTTATTTTCCAAGGAAAGTGGCTCGCCAAGGGTCAAATTCAACCAAAGTTTCCCCATCTGATGGAGGAACTTGACGCAATGGGGACCATTTATTCCTAAGGGGGGAGGAGTGATCTAAGTGGATATGAGTGGCCACCCACCTGTTCCACTAATTCAGAACGATTCCACATCTTGGCATTTTTTCTATGGTTTTCTAGGTCCCAAAATTCTAGGGTCATTTTGAGGCCCTAAACGATGTTTTTTTTGTCTCGAAAATGCCTAATATTTTGTTGAAGAAAATGCTAGGTCGTACATAATTTTCACTCGGATAGACCTTTCTGAAAAGGTAGCGAGTGCCCAAAACAGATATCATATGCAAAAGTTGTGCCACCCGGAAGTTGACATATCAACTAACCACATCGGGGCCCAAAAAACATTTTCACGTTTCATCTTATGGGGTTAGGTTTTTGGATGTTTGGGGTTTTCTCATTGTTTCTTTATGTTAAAAGGCATTTTCGGCCTCTTTGTAATCAACTTCTTGTGAATGAGTGTAGCCATCACATATCTCTCTTCAGAGATAAGCTACAACCATTCTAGCTAGCTTGTGTGCTTTGCATTTTACAGTCTTTTGTATTCAGACAATCATTAATAGAATTTGAGTTTATCTATACTAATGTGTTCTTGCAATACCTTGTGTACTTCATTGTTATATATTTTCCTTCATGTCGATCTCAATATAATCTGGATCATACATAGACATGGACTCTTGATCATTCCCTATCTTGAGTGGAGTCCAAGATAAAGAAGGGATATTTTTTTTCAAGGAAAACCTCTTAGGATTCCCCCTTCCTATAAATATCCAAACAAAGGATGGCTCAACCATGAGCATAATAGAAGATAGTAACCCAACAGGACACAATTGAACTTGAACCTACTCTCAACTAGAACTGAATATCTCACAATGAACTCTACTCTTAAGCATTCCATTCAAACAGATTGAATTAACCTACTAGGATTAAAGATCGAATGACAATGGGGTGGGATTTGATCCACTTATCAGTGCACATGTCAAAAGATCATTTAATATAACCCCTCTAGGTGTAGCTACACATTCAACCACTACCTCAAGGTGACCCTATGGCTTTAGGAAAATCCCTCACTGGAATTGAATCTTAGCCAATGGTGAAAAATTCCTTAATCCTCACACTTGGATCCAACCCTTTAGGGCATTGACAAGGGAGATTTGTCTTCAATGTTCAGAAAATCTAAAATATTATAATTTGTTTATTGACGTTTCAAACCCATATCAAGATCCCTTTACTTTTAATTCATTATAATATATTGATAGTCATGATGAATCCCTTGATTTTGTTATGGGAAATCATCGTGAGTTACAAGAAATCCCTTGATTTCTTGTAGGGAAATTCAAGCAATAAATGTGGATCCACAATTACTTATATATCACGTCTCAAGTCTATCCAAATCCTTCATCAATAATGAAGAGAGAAAAATCAAAGTCTTGAACAATTATTAATTCATTCGTAGCATGTGATCTATCAGTGGAAAAGCTAGATGAAAAACCTGCAAAAGCATAGGTAGAACAAGTTAGAGCAATGTGAAAGGCGGTTTACCTGTTTATTAATACATCAAACAAATTATTTTTTTGTGTGGACCAATCTTGTTATTGTGGGATCTTGGGTGGAGTACAAGTGACCGAATCGAGAGCTAGTCATATTGAGAATGTGATTTATTTGATTATGTCAATTGAAGTACTTGAGTGGAGTCCAATTCTTTTTTTTAGTTTTTTTTTCTTGGACTGGGGGAATCGGTAACTGAGCATAATTTTGCATGTGAGATACAGGTTTGAATATATTGGGTTGGCATTATAAACCCAATTTTTCACAGAAATCTCATAATCATGCACCAAAGTTAGACAAGATTCGAACCAAGGTGAGTGGCATTAACATTGTTGATCCAAACCACTCAGTCTACCTCTGACAAACTGGGTAGAATCCAAATTACTTATCAAGGAAGTTTGATTTTATTTTAAGTGATGCCACAAGATCCTTGGGTGGAGTGGAAGATCTTATTCCCAAAGTTGATTTCAACACTATGAAGTCTAAGAATTATGGTTATGGACATATGTGTAAAGTCGATGAGAGCTATGATGGGTTATATATTTAAGTTGTGGAACTTAGTTTAGGTGTGGGAATTTAGATATTGTTATATATTTCAATCATTGGCTTAGTATCAACATATTATTGGTTTATTCATTTGGGGTTCTCCATCTTTTTACCCTTCCCAATTTATTCATTTGAGAATCTCCATATTCCTTCCCTTCCCCTATGTTGTGGTGCAAATGATTGTGTTTTCATAATTCTATGAAAGTTGATTTCTTTATGGTGTAAATGCAAGTGTTGGGATGTCCTCGAGTGTTGTTGAACCTTTACATATTTTACTCTTTTGCATTTGATTTGTGTTCTTGCTTATAGTAAATGATTATAGATATTGAAAACTTTAACATGGTGAGCCAAAAATTAAACTCTATGATTCGGAAGAAAAAAATTAGGCACATTCCAATTACATTGATATACTAACCTTACTTCTTTATAATTCTATAAAGCATAGAGATACATTTATAAAGTATAGAAGTTGTACTTTGAGGAATTTCATTTATGAAATACATTTGGTAGAATCAAAGAACATTGTTAATGTTCTAATTTTTATTGTTGAGTTCCGTGTACATACAGGGATTGGGATTGGTTTACAAAACAATATAAGTTAAAATTATATTTATCATAGAAGTACATATATAGGGATTGAGATTTGTTTACAAAACCATATAAATTAAAAGTATATTTATCATAAAAGTACATAGGGATTGGTTTACAAAACAATATAAGTTAAAATTATATTTATCATAGAAGTACATATATAGGGATTGAGATTTGTTTACAAAACCATATAAATTAAAAGTATATTTATCATAAAAGTACATATAGGGATTGAGATTTGTTTACAAAGCAATATAAATTAGAATTATATTTATGATAGATTATAGTTGTGTTAGTAAAATGTGTAATTTTAATAAACATAAAAATAAAATAATATGATTAGATTTAAGTATAATATGTTTTTGTGTGTTGGGAATGACAAATTTATATCATCTTTTTATATTATTTTATTAAAAATTAATCATTTAAAATTAAATATATAATTAATATTTATTTTTATGTAAATTATATATATTTTTTATAAATTTTAATTTAAAATATTTTAATTTTCATTATTCATTTACAAGGGAACATTTTTCAAGAGGTCACCGTGACTTAAAAAAAAACATGGTAGTATAAGAGAAACTTGTATATAAGATGGCAAGTTTGTATCACCATTTATATTAATTTATTAAAAAATAACCACTTTAGAATTGAATATGCAATTAATATTTGTTTAAGTAATTTTTATAAATTTTAATTTTAAAAAATATTTATTTTCATAAATAATATTTTTGGAGCATTGTTCAGCGATAAAAATAACATTATTGTTAGTTTAAATGGTCACCATGACTAAAAAGCATATTAGTATAAGACTTAAATACAATAAATTTGAAAAAGTCACAAAAGTTCAAAATAAAAAGATTAAAAAGATCAATTTAAGCCTTTAGTGTTTTATAAGTTGATCAAGATGAATTGATTTCTTAAACCTCATAGTCATTTGAAATCTATACTCCAAACATTATAAATAATCCTATCATGTTCTTGAGGAGTAGGAGAGAAGAAAAGAGAAGAGAAAGTCACGTGACATGACATATTTTTTAAGTTTTGTAGTGTATAGTAAATAGTTGTATAGGATGAAAGCTAATTAAAGATATGCATAACAAGGGTAGTTAAGGTGACGACTGAGGTGACGGTTCTGACAAAAAAATCAATCTAGGGTTTAACAGTTATGGTTTCAGCAGAGGTCAGTATGGTTACCAAAGGGGGAGGGACTGGAACCTCCTCATACAAGCAGGTAGTGGTGGACAGAGGGAAAGGCCCACGTGGCGTTGGTTTCAAGGAACCTTTGATAGGCACCTCAGGATCAGGATCGGAAAAGAATCAAGAGGTCAACCAAGACAAAAGTGATCGCATGGGGGAAGAGGCCAGAGAAACCCAGAAAGGTACGCAAGAAACGACGAACCCTAGTGGGGTAGGTGGGTACAACCTGTGTAAACCTAAAACAACATTGATCCCCAAAGTTATACTAGAAGCCCCCAAATGCAACTCTTTTGGGATTAGATGAAGACGCATGCACTGATCTGCAAGTTCATGGGCTTGTGGCCCACAGAAACAATGTTGCGCAGCTAGATAAAATACCAATGGAAACCGAGTGGAGAAGTTGAACTCCACCTGGGATCGAAAGGGTTCTTCACAGTAGTCTTTATGAACCTAGAGGATAGGGATAAAGTCTTTGACGTGGGAGCATATTTCCATGCCTCAGCGGGGCTATACATGCACCCATGGAAGGAAAACTTCTCCCTAAAGAGAGAAACCTTTATAAATGTCCTAATCTGGCTAAGGCTTTACTCCTTACCGCTAGATTATTAGTTGTCGTCCACCTTCGAAGCAATAGGGAACAAGCTTGGAAAATATTTCAAGACATCAGAAGCAACACTAAAAGGAAGATACACATCCTATGCAAGGATCTGCATAGAGATGGATGTCTCGAGGGCTCTCCCAGACGCCATAAGCCTAGAGTTTAGGGACGAGAAGTGGATACAAAGCATAGACTACGAGCAGATCTCGTTTTGATGCAGAAGATGTCATGAACATGAACACCTATTGAGAGAATATCCACTCAATAAAAAACAAGAACCGGAAAAAACCAAACTACAACAGGATGAGGACGGTTTTGTGAGGCCAAATCATAAGAGAAGAGGAAACAAAAGACAAGGCAAGCCCCTAACAGGAAGCAACTTGAAAGCCATGAATATAGCAGAAGGAAGGGGCATCCCCAACCAGGGGGAAGAAGGGAGAAAGGAAAAGACAAAAGCTAGGGAAACAAGCGAACATACAACTCATGAGAACATAGAGAATCCAAACAACAAGGGAGAGATGGGAGGCAACACAAGTCCTATGGAAGGAGGAAACAAAGACAACAACACCCCAATGCATGAGGTAGACAGAGATGTTGAGATGACACCAAGTGAGGTAGGAACAAAAGACCTAGATCTCAAAGACATTGTGGAAAGGGAAGGAATAGACCTCTCGAACATACTGGAACTATGGAAAAGGCAGGGAGTTGACAATGTGCCAGCGGAGAAACTGGATCACATTCAATATCTCTTCCTCCTAAGGGAGGAAGAAAAATCCAGAGGTACCAAGTGCATGCATGGAGAGATAGGACACTTGGGAATCAAAACAAAAGATGGACAACCACAACACTCACCCAAGCATGAAAGGAGGAAGAAAGGAAGGAAATCAAATAGTGTAGCCCTACAAGAACTAGGAGCCCTGCTGATAAATTCAGGTAAGATTAAAAAGATCTTCCCCAAATCCCCCCCACATGTTTAAATGAATATTAAAACTTGGAATATAAGAGGCCTAAGCATCCCAAGAAAGCAACGAATCCTTAAAATTAGACCGAGGAAGGAACAACCTGACCTTTGTTTCATTCAAGAAACAAAATGAAAAATGGACAGAATGGAAATAATCAGTAAAAAACACTGGAGTAAGTACAAGATGTTGGTTGTAGAAATCCAATAGACGACGGGAGGAATTATCACCTTGTGGAACCCATAATCGATGAACCTACTCGCAACAGAAGCCACGAGACACACACTTTCTGTTAACATGCAAGTTATATGGAACACGACGAAAATTCTATGCACGAATGTGTATGGCCCCCAGGTGCTAGAGGAAAAAAGGAGAATGCTCCTAGACCTAGAGAATATAAAAGAACGAACCAACAACCTCCATCGGATTCTGGTTGGGGACCTCAATATCATCACTACTCTTGTTGAGAAAAAAGGGGGCACTATGAGACTGGACAGGGATGCGGAAGAATTCTCATCTTTCATAGACATAATGGAGCTTGTGAACATCGGGACCAACAAGGGACAATTCACCTGGAACAACAAACGACTAGCTCACCACCAAGTAGTCATAAGGCTAGACAGATTCCTTGTTACGAAATCTATCATTTTGCAGGGTTTAGCTTTGGATTGCAGCATCCTCCCTTGGGGGGGATCAGACCACTGGTCAGTTCAATTGGAAGCGATTCTTTAGACCACACCAAAGAACAGGCTATTTAGATTTGAGAAATTTTGGATCGACCATCCCACCTTCAAGGAGAACATCTACCAATGGTTGCAAAAGGAAATACCGGACCAAGGGACAAGGATGTTAAAACTATACAAGAAACTCAAGTACATCAAACAAAAAATTAAGGAGTGGAACAGATAAGTCTTTGGGAACATAGACCAGGGGGGGAAAGCATCGAGGATAGGATGAGGAATCTTTGGAAAATTTGCATCGAAGAGGGATACACAGAGGATCGGAAAAAAGAAGAGATCCAAATGATCCAGGAATGGAATGAAGATGCAAGCAGGAAGAGACTCTGTGGTGCCAAAAGTCCAGAATAAGGTGGCTTAAGGAAGGGGAGTGGAACACGAATTTTTTTTCACAGAACAACTATCGCAAGAAGATCTCCTAACAAAATCTTGAATATTAGGGATCAGGATGTGATCGAAAGAGAATCCCACCAGGACATTGAAAATACATTGGTTAATCACTTCCAGGGGATAGCCAAAGAGCCCAACCAAGACAGATCCACAACCATCTAGAGGATAACTCAGCACATCCCCAAATTGGTCACGGAGGATCAAAATGTCAGCCTATGCAAACCCATCACAGAGGAAGAAATCGACCAAATGGTCCAGGAGATGCCCAATGGAAAGGCCCCAGGCCCAGATGGATTCATAGTGGAATTCTTCAAAGCCTGTTGGGATGTGGTTAAGTATGACATATATGGGGTGGTGGAGGACTCCAGGCACTCGGCCTCCATCCTGAAAGCTTTAAATGCCACAATGATTAACTCTATCCCAAAAGAAAACGAAGCTAGGACTCTAGATCGCTACAGGCCAATAGCTTTGTGCAATGTTGTTTACAAGATAATTTCCAAAGTCATAGCCAATAGACTAAAACCACTCCTTCCTACACTGATTTCACAGGAACAAGCGAGCTATGTGGAAGGGAGACAAATCCTGGACAATATCATCCAAGCCCATGAGATAATCCACACGCTGAAAAGCCAAAGGAGAGGGGGGACGATAATCCAACTTGACCTGGTGAAATATTATGACAAAATAAGTTGGCACTACATGGCCAAGACACTGGAAGCTTTTGGTTTCGACCAACATTGAATCAATTGGCTCATCACTCTAGTCTCAACGACAATTTTCTCGTTGCTAATAAATGGAGCCCCGACCAAACCTTTCTATCCATATAGAGGCATCAGACAAGGGGA
This sequence comes from Picea sitchensis, assembly GCA_010110895.2. Classification (NCBI taxonomy): domain Eukaryota; kingdom Viridiplantae; phylum Streptophyta; class Pinopsida; order Pinales; family Pinaceae; genus Picea; species Picea sitchensis. Next base: position 18,501 of record SNQJ01S0052799.1, on the reverse strand, counting down.
TCCATTATCCCCCTCCCTGTTCATTCTAATGATGGAAGGGATGAGTAAAAGTATAAAAAGCGCAACTGCAGCTGGTGAAATAAAAGGCTTCAAACCATTTGAAAATTGTCCAACCTCAACATACCAACAGTTCGTTGATGACACCCTGCTCCATGGCACACCCACGGTAAAGGAAGTGAAGGCTTATAAAAAAATCTTGGAAGACTTCGGGGAAGCCTCGAAGGAGGAAATCAATCACTCCAATTCCATGATATATTTTTTCAACACTAATCCGGAAATTCAAAGAAACTTGGCCAACATTATGGGGTTTGAATGTAAAACACTCCCAAAAAAATACTTGGGAATCCCCCTGATGGATAGAGCTTGCAAAAATGCTACGTGGGAAGGAGTTATCAGTAAATTGCAGGAGAGGATAAAAAACTGGACATAAAAATCTCTAAACCTGGCTGGAAGGATTATCCTCACCAAAATAGTTATACAAGCAATTATGGCATTTATGATGTCAATGTTTCCAGCCCCAAAAGGAATACTACAAAATACAAGAACCATCCAAATAGATTTCCTATGGAGAGGTGCAGAAAAAAAAAAAAAATGGGCCCTGGTGGCCTAGGACAAGGTATGCAGACCAAAGAGAAAAGGAGGCTTGGGGTTACAAGACCCACAGGTAACCAACGAGGCCTACGGGGAAAAGCTCTAGTGGAGATGGGTAAAAGACAAATCGGTGTCATGGGCGAATCTCTGGAAATCCAAGTATGCCCCGAACATCAATGACCATGAGCGAATTCGGTTCATGGGCACAAGGGAGGGATCAGCCATCTGAAATCTTGCTTGGAAAAATAAGAAATGGATCCAGAATCATAGCTTCTGGGAAGTCATAAATGGTAGAACAACAAGGTTCTGGGAGGACGTGTGGCAATAGGAACCTAGAATGGAAACTCTGGACAGGGAAGAGCTCCAATAGGAAATGATTGGGAAAGGAAAAACAAATATCCATCAATACTGGAAGCAAAGGGATGGCAACGCGAGATGGAGGATCTGGGACAAGCTTAATCCACAAAATTGAGATCAGATCAAAACAATAATGAAAGAGGTGGAGGAGGAATTGGGGAAAAGGAAAATCAAGGTCTCGAAAGAAGATGACCAATTAAGGTGGGGAAGGAAAAATGGGGGCGAATTCAACTTAAAAGAAGCACGATATTACATCACAGGCTAGGACCAAGAAAATCCAGAGCCATAGTGGGAAAAGATCTGGAAGAGTCCCCAATGGCCAAAAATCAAAATGTTCGAATGGCTAGTACTACACAACCGGATTCTAACCTGGGAGAACCTCATGAAAAGGGGTTTCATAGGTCCCTCTCGCTGCCATATTTTTCAGGTCAAGGAGGAGACAATTGATCACCTACTCGACGAATGCAGCTACACAACCAAAATTTGTGATTGGGTGGCATGCATCTACTGCCAATCCAATAGATTTAGGGGGAACATCAACGCAACCATCAAAGACTGGAATGAAAGATACAACGAAAATGAAATGGTGAACCTTTGTTGGAATCTAACACCGGGGATGAAAATCTGGGCAATCTGGAAAGAAAGGAATAGGCGCATCTTCAGGAATAACAGCCTACCGATAGAAAGGCTGAAGGATGCAATAGTCTCTCAAATAAGAGAAATGGTGCAGAGCCACAACTACAATAAGGAGAAATTTCAACTTACAGACCAAGACTCCTGCATCCTGGAATTTTTCCATCTGAAAGATTGTAGCAACAACATACTTGTGGGACGTGAACCGCAACTCTAGATAGGAGTACACAACTGGAATCCTCCTCTGTCAAGGTTCCTCAAACTGAATTTTGACGGGGCGGAAAAAGGAAATCTGGGAGTGGCAAGGGCAGGTGGAGTGATCAGAGATAGTGGTAGCAATACCATCCGACTGTACACTGGGAGCATAGGAAACTCAACAAACAATAAAATGGAATTTGGAGCCCTGGAGCACAACCTTGAAATCCTACGTCGAGAAAGGATGAAAAACACCATCGTGGAAGATGACTCCACCTTGGTAATCAACACGGCGAAAATACTCCAAAATAAAACTAGAGTGGGCAAGGTTCAATGAAACTGGCACCTAGCACACTCCCTACAAAAAATCCAGGAGAATCTAAGAACATTGAACACAATGGAGTTGTGGTGGGTGCGCAGGTCAGCGAACGCTCTAGCGGACAGACTCGCCAATGAGGAGATCGACAGGGAAGGCTCGGAACTAGACGAAGCCTAGATCAAAATATCGAGAGGGAAACTTAGGACAAATTGCAGCCACCTGGCTAGTAAAATATCGTGATGGCAGCTTAAGCATAGAAAGTCACATCAAGGAGGACAATGCAAGGCCTCTCAGAAGGAACGTGCGACCTAGGAAAAATATGATTTCCCAACACTTGGCCACCAATTGTCATGCAAGATCACAATACGCAGCAGGTGGGCGAATGGAAGCAAGGCTGATACATTAGTAAGAGTCATGGGGAAAGCACGAGTGAATGGCCAGGTAGCAAGTCAAATGAAACGAATGACTTAAGGCATGAGGAGATGGTGATAACCAGGAATGATCCACCATCCCCTAGTATAGGTATGGGGATATGCACAGTTGGATCAAAAGCAAGTAAGCGCAGTGGAAAGTACAGGGATAAAGGTGGTACCATCATGATCAAACAAGCGTTACCAACAAATAATGATGGAAGCGCTCACCACCTTGGGAAAATCATGGCTGGAAGTACAAGCTCACATCGGGGGAAATACCATAAGAAGAGGGACAATAGGAGTAGAAGAAAACATAAGGAGTGCAGGAGTAAGGGTTATTACAGTTTCAAGGGCAGAGAGAGTAAGGAAACTTGTGAAGTGAGGTACAGGCCGAGTAGTCAGAGCAGGGTCTACGACAAGCAGAGAGAGATGGCGTGTCTGAAGCATACGCACAGGAAGAGGAGCCCCTTGGGAAGGAAGTCCTGGAAAGTTCACAGTGGTTAACAAGAATGGAGCATGCAACAAAAGATGCGAAGGGCACCTTCCATACTCCAGTTGCGTCGAAGGGGAAGGCAACAATTACCTGGTGGGAAGAGAAATTAAAGGACAAGCGCAAAGGCAAAGAGTGGGGTGACATGGTGTTGGAAGCGCACTGGGTGACTGATCTGGGGGCTCTGCAACCCAGGGAAACTCTCTACCACAAAATGGTAGAGATGGCCTGGCTAACCAAGATGCTGATTAGAAAAGTGAATTTAGAAAATGAGGAAGCTAGACAAGAAAATAATTGGGAAAACAAGACAATGTTGGATGAGATCATGCGTCGCCTCAACAGTCTGGAAACAATAATCAAATTGTTAGTAGAGGTAGAGAAGGACCAAAAATTCAAGTTGGAGCAGTTGGAGGCTCAATTCCACCTTTACCTACGCTATGTTAATCACATGGACATCACGCCTACAGATGGACAAGGTGCACCAACCC
>SNQJ01S0052798.1:45522-58694 GCA_010110895.2 Picea sitchensis | reverse complement strand
AGTAACCTCTTTTTTTCTATAATTTGTCATTTTATCTGAGTTTAAAGCCCTAGATCAGAAACAACATTTAGAGATTATCACCTTGAGATAGAAAAGGACTATCCTAAAATGTGAGGAGAGATACTATGGTGACATTGGAAAACCTCCTAAGTTGCTCTAAATTTTCCCTATTGGGTATTAGGAACTTCATACTTTGTAGTGAAGTTTTGGGAGATAAAAATTGATGCATTTGTAGGGACAAATTCCATTCCTTGAGTTAAATATTTATGCTATATCATTTATGATTAAGAATTTTGAAAATTACATTACTCATGTGGAAAATCTATTAGGGAACAAAGTGACTTTCCTTTGAGTAATGATGTATTTCTTATGGGTGAGACAAGAAATGGTGTGTAAGGTGTCTAGAAGCATCACCTAGTGACTCCACCAAGGATTACATGTCCCATTTGATAAATATTTGGACCGAATAAAATGAAAAATCATGAGCATGATTTAAAAACCCCGATCTTTAAATCATATTAAAAAGGGAAAATATGAACATCATTGGAAATTTTATCTTAGGTCTATCAAGGCATGGAAGAGTATGCATACATAATTTAGGCCAAAAGAATATTCTTTTTCCTAACAATATATATAATATGATATGATTTAGAATGTTGTATCTTTCTAAAGAGAAAAACCTAATGATATCTAGATATCTAACTGTCCAGTTCCCCATTAATCGTGCTACTGTGCTTTCCTACACCCATGTATATCTCAAATTTTCACATATTTTTTTGGTTTTTTAGTTTCTACCCAAAAGATAGTTGATAGGTTTTATTCTCCCACACTTTTTAAATCTCACAAGTCACACTTTGAGTACCTTCTTGCGTAGTAAGTTAACCAAACTAGATACTAGGGAAACTAAAAAGAACCATACATATTTTTATATTCGCCACGTGGATGGTTAATTCAAGAATTGGAACTCATAGGTGGATTTTATTTACCACTCATTTTAATTTTGGGAATTAGGAAACCTCTTACTCACATCTTAGTATGATCTTCACATTGCACTCCTTTAAGCGACATTGGTGAATTAGAACGAGGTGTATAATTTGTTCTTCCATCTCCCTTGCAAACAAACAAACACTTAGGAAGTTTTAAAGCTTTGTAAGGATCCATGCATATCCATATTATTGTGAAAATTAGGATAGTTTACTTTTCTCAAGCAACACATAGTAATTTTTAAAGGATTTGAAAGGACCCCAAATGTCCAAATTGCTTGCAATCTAGGCCTAGGTTTTCAAATTTTGCAAGGATTGCACAAATTTAGTGGTCAAATTATAGAGTAAAGGACCCGATGACATCCACATGATACAAACATAACCAATTTTTATGTCCACATTCACATTTTGCACACAAAGCACTTCCACACACTCAAAGGTGTCTAAAACATCATTTTGGTCTTAGTATGCTCTCCTCCCTATGCTCACAAGCGATATAGGAGGATCATAAAATACTTAGGTGTTCTATCAAGACCTTTTCCATGCCCTTAAATAAAACTAGGTTGGTATAGAACCCTTGTCTCAAAAAAAATTTAAAACAAAACCATAAGAACTCACTAAAATCCTCCCTAGGAGGTCACAAAATAATATTTTAGTATAAGTTAGGATTTTAGGGGTAGGCATCCAAATAAATCCTCATCATATATTTTCATACGAAACTTAATGTTTGACAATTTATAGAACTTTAAATCCTCCAATCCAAGTGTTTCTACACCATAAGGTAGGGAGATACCTATGAAGGGGTGAGTGCCAAGGTCTAATTTTTTTATGCATGCCTTCTTGAGCCACCCAACTCTTGTGGGGTTACCTAGACTGTGACTGCTCTTGTGGGGTTACCTGGCCTGTGATTGTTGAACTTCAATGAGGTAACCTAGTGGCCAAAACCTAGGATTTTCTACACAGGTGGCAGTTTTGGGCTGCAATTGCACCTAAATCAGATTTTGTGTGGCTATTGGGAAATATTTCCATCTCTTTCGAGATATGCCTCCTTTACCCCTCATTATAACTGATTTTTCATACCTTCACTAGTTCCTCTTCTGGTGGGTTCATGCCCCATTATTGAGTGTTGTTGGAGGGTCCAATGTTATTTGAGAGAAAGAACGATATGGATATAGGACATGTGCATTTTGTTTTTCATTCCCCACACGGATAGTACCCAAACCTACCCAACCAACGTTTTTACTTTATAATTGATTTATATACTTATTCATTATTAAGGATATGCAATTGTTAGTTCTTTTGTTAAACTATGCCATATTAAATATTGGCTAAAAAACACTTGTTATTTACCATTTCACCTTAGCTAGATCACACACCTCATTGCTAGTCTAGAATCATAGGGGGCCCACAAAATTATCGGTGATCTAGATTCTTTCTTGGCATCCCACTAATATTTGGGGGTATTCCTTGTTTTTTTACTTCATCGGTGAAACCTCCCTATTCACCTTTGAGTGAAATGGTCTTTGTTTCAACTTTTCTTGGTTCTACCTTCCTTGTCACAACCATCCCAAATAACTTGTCCAATGGCCCTTCCTCCCCAAAAATCGACTCTCGACATTCACAAATAATAGCCATACTAGCACCAAACTTACCATACTTAGATTAATTAAATATTATAGATTTGACAAAATTTACGGATGATTCAATATTAAATGATTTAACTTGGCCAAACATGCCCACCAAGCTTCCATTAGACATTTCCAATTTTGATGGTAAACTAGGAGAAGACCCATCCAACCATATCATTACGTCTCACCTCTGGTGCTCATCCAATAATATCACTGATGGTTACATTTGATTAATACTATTTCAAATACCTTAACTAGTCAATCCATGAAATGGCATGAAAAAAAAAGTCAGGGTCCCATACAACCTTTGAGTCTTGAGCCAAAGTATTTCTAGCTTTCTTCCAGCTACTAGTATGCCATGGCATAGGCTTGGAAATTATCTCAGAATTTTGCCAAGCTACTTATACTCATTTCATGGATCACATCCAAAACTAGCTCCGAAGGTGAAGCTTTTGCAAGATTGGAACCACCAAAGAACAACAGTTAGACTAATTCGTCAAGTCACTAGTACCTATCATTGCAAAATACATGGCCACTATCATGCCTCAAAATGAAGATGAGGCCATCACCAAGGCCAAACACTTTGATTTTATTTACTCACAATTAGGATACCTCTATATAGTTGTCCATGATGCCCCTTGCCCCATTCCATTTGGTCAAGAAAGGCCCAAAGCATCATGTTCAACATATGGATCGATTGGTTCCATGACCCACTACAACCCTCATTGTCTACCCATTATAATTTTTAAACCTATGAAGTAAGAAAATGCATACATATTCTTAAGAAAAAATAAAATCAATCATGGCTCATAAACACAGTACATAGAGATTTATGTTGGAAACCCTTAATCAAAAGAAAACCATCCTTCCTTGGTGCTGCACCTTTGAACTCTTCATTGTATTAATTTCACCATTCACAAGACAATTTATACAATATTTTAGGTATTCCACAACTAACAAAACCCTAATATATTTACCTAGATTATATTACAACCATAATCCCTAAATCAAGGATTAAATTAGAAAATCATTAAAAATAGTGAAAACCCGCCAAGGGGAGGGATCGTCAAAATCCAACGCACCCCCCACTCCACATGCAAAGAGTATAACACATACCTAAAACCCATGCCCTCATATTGTAGCAACAAGTATCCAAACCTTTATGGAAGAGCGCCATATTATTCTCCTCCTATGAGTACACCCTATGTACCCAACCCCACATTTTTTCTCCTCCTCAAATACATGGGGGCCACAACCCTATGCAACCCATGGATCCATTACACAAATCAAGCACATAGATTTGAGGGAAAACAAAGGGGCTATCATACAACCCAAGTAGTGGGGAAGCACCCTCAACATCATATAACCCCTATATACCTCCATAATGAAGTAATACATATTATCATTTTCCTGGTCCCTCTCAACCCACTTCCATGACACCATAAGGGAAACAACAAGAATGGTCAACTTTGTCCAACCTTCTCCTATGCAACATGTTAAAGATTTTGAACAACTTAACATGGTAAATCCAACCACTTAGGTGAATAATTCCAAAAATAAAGGGAAGAATAAAGCCAATGCAAACCAGGGACAAGGGGGGAAACCCTCAATAGAAAAACCCTCCGACAAGGGGAAATACTAATTATGGTAATAAAAAATGGAATGCGGGAAATAACAATGGACAAAAATGACAAGGAAAGAAAAAAAACATCATAACAAAATTTTCTTGCACATTATGTGGTGAGTATGGGCATTAAACTAACCATTGGCCCTATATTATTGACTATAAGTGAATGAACGAGTCTATGAATGTAAAATGATCCCATTCCCTGAAAGGTGCCCCACAAGTTCCACAAAACTTCCTTCAACCCTAAATACCAGCAATTCTATAGAACCCACTCCCCCATCAGGGAGTGATCACCTCACAACAAGAAGCATGTCCCCCTACACAACAGATGGGTCAGTACCCTAATCCAGGATATGGTCAACCTAGAAATCCCATAGATCGTAGTATTATCCTCACAAAAAAATAAGATATCCTCCTCCAAACCTGAAATCGTCAATACAACATGCATCCCAATTCTAGTCCGACCACTCAAGAAGCACCCCAATTACCAACATGTCAAGCTTTGATGATCCCACATCCCAGTAGTGACCCCACCCCACATGTACCCTGTGCACCTCTAAGGAACAATGTTCATAAGCCACACACCAAGGAAGATCATAGATATAGCGTTGTTGATGATTTTTCTCAATCCCCTGCAACCATGTCCATACTAGAGGTATTACAAACTATTCCTTCAAAAAGGAAGGCCTTGCTATAAACATTGGGGGAAGTTGACCCTTCATATTTTCATCTCATTAATTTCATTATGAATAACTCAGATCCTTGTCTCTCCTCATTGGTATCTTTCCAGATCTTTGTTTGATACAGATTTAATGAGAAGAATAAAATGAATGCAGATATATGTTATTAAAAAAGAGATACAATGAAAAATAACAAAGAAACATTAAAACTTGGCTTCTACTCAATAAAGAATTATGTTGAAATTGTAAAATGGAGACTGAAACAATCTTTCTAGAATGGTGGTGAATTATCTCTAAGAAGATGTGTGACGATTGTGATCATTCACAAGAAGATGAGTACAATGAGGCTCCAAAGGCATTTTTACATCAAACATGAATTCGAAAACCCTAGACATCCAAAACCTAACCCTAGGAGATGAAGCACCAAAAGTCATGTGGGCCCATTGGGGTAAGTTGGTACATCAACTTCCCGGGGTCGCAATGTTTGCATATGATCTCCATTTTAGTTGCACGATAGCTCACTAGAAAGGTCTATCTAAGGAATACACATTATGTCACCACACTCTAACTCCATTTATATTATTACTGTGGCGGGCCCAAAAAACGTTGTTTAAGACCTCAAAATGACCCCGAAAGTTTAGGACCTAAAAATACAGAAAAAAAACCTTCCAAGATGAAAACTGAAACTACAAAGATGACATCTGTATGTGAGCTAGATGGAATAGGTGCGTGACCAATGATATCCTCCTGGATCAATCCTCCCCCCTTAGGAATAAATTGTCTCCATTGTGTTGAGTTCCCCCATCAGATGAGGAAATTTCTATTGAATTTGGCTCCGGGTGAGCCACTTGCCTTGGTGTAGGAGCTTCCCTGCTTTGAAAACATGATAAAGTTGAAACTTACGTTGGTGAGTTACCTTGACATATGTTTCCACAATCTAATCAGTGGATTCTTGTTCCATTCAGTCAAGGTTGATCTCTGTAGGTGTCAACTGTTCTGCTACCTTTGAGGTTTCCAATAATGGTGGAAAGTATGGTCGAAGGAGGTCCACATTAAACAAAAGGGTGCACATTAAACACGGGGTGAAAGATAAGGAAGGGGGGAATGTTGAGCTTAAAAACATTTTCACCCACATCCTTGGTGATGGTATAAGGTCCATAACGGAGTGAACGAAGCTTCCGATGGGGTCTGGTAAGGTTTTCTTTCTCCAAGTGCAACAAAACTTTATCTCCCACCTGAAACTTTTGTTGAACCCATTTTTTATCATGGTGTTGCTTGTATTTGGAATTGGACTTCTGCAAAATATCTTGAACCTATTGGCGGATGTTTTGGATTCGCTCAATGAATGAGGTATCTTTGTCGACTTCAGTTTGAGCATGGGACGAGTTTGCCTGGGTGGTCGCAAGGGGTAGTGCAACATCCATGGGACCCAATGGTTGAAATTCCAACCCCACCTGAAAGGGGTTGCGGTTGGTTGAGCTATGTATGGTTATGTTGTAGTTGTGCTGAACATAGGAAATACTCTCATCCAATGTGCAGGGATGCTTGCAATTTTACATACACAGGATATTGAATATCATCCAGTTGACGACCTTGGTTTGGCCATCTGTATCGGAGTGGAAGGAAGTGGATTTGGTGAGATTGGTGTCCAACAGTGACCATAGGAACTGATTCTCCCGATTTGAGATGATGGTTTATAGTATCCAAAAATGTACCCACACTCATTCGAAGAAGAGCTTAGCAGTGGCCTCTGCTGTGATGCTATTCTTGCAGGCGGCCAAAATCTCCATTTTATAAAAATGATCAACCACCACAAAAACATAGTCATTTCCTCGCTTGGTTGATGGAAGGCTCGACATGTAGTCCATTGAGATGGATTCCCAAGGCCTTTCAGGAGTAGGAAGAGGGGTTTACATTCCTTATTTCTTAATGGTCAGTTTCACAATAGCACAGGAAGTGCAGGACCTGATATACTTGTTGACATCCTATCAAAGTTTCAGCCACTAGAAATGTTGTTGCAACACTACCACTATATTTTCTATGTCAAATTTACCTGCCACCCGACTGTAGTGGGCTTCCCAAATAAGCTTCACTCACTCACTTGATGAAATGTAAAGATGGCCCAGATGGAACAACAATCCATCCTGAAGATGGAAATCAGTGGTAGTTGTGTTTATGCCCAACATTTGGTAGGTGGCAGTGAAGTCAGGGTCTCTCTCATAGAGTCGGGGCAATTCAAAGGTCTCATGGCTGTAGGATTTTAGGACCGTGGTGAGTGTTGAATTTTGCAGGCGACTGAGGTAATCAACAACACGGTTGTTGCTTCCTGTATTATACTTTATGTTAATATGTAACTGTTGCAAGTATGTGGACCACTTTTGATGGTGGTCATTCTGCATTTTTCCATGTGTCTGCATGAACTACAATGACTTATGATTGGTGTGGATGAATGTCTCCTTCCCGAGAATGTAATGCCTCCACTAGAGGTAGGCTTACACAATGGACTACATTTCTTTGTGACAATGTCTCACTATGATAGGCCACATGGTGTCCATGCTAAGTGAGAATTGTGCCCACATCATAGTCTGAAGCATCTGTCTTGATCTCAAAGGGATGTTGAAGGTTGGGTAATGAAAGAACTAGGGATGAGCATAAGAACTACTTCAAATCATCAAATGCGTGTTGTTGTGACAGGCCCCACACAAAATTTTCCTTACCACCACCCCTGGTTACTTAGCTGAGGGCCCATGCAATATGGGAGAATCCCAACACGAACCTACGATAGAAATTAGCAAGGCCTAAAAGGCTCCGAAGCTTAGTGAGTGTGGTTGGGGTTGGCCAGTCACGAATGACCTAGATTTTAGATGGATCCACATGCACCCCATGCTCATCAATAATGGATAATAGGTACTAAACCATGTCCATGTCGAAGGAGAATTTTTCCAAATTTGCATATAGCTTGTGTTGGCATTGAGTGTGCAGAACCTGTTGAATATGTTGCAAGTGTTCCACCCAATTCTTGATTTATATTAGGATGTCATCTAGATACACCACCATAAAAGAATTGGTGAAAGGATGAAAGATATCTTCCATCATCCTTATGAAAGTTTCTTGGGAATTCGTCAAACCAAAGGGCATGACCAACTATTCAAAAATAACTTCTTTGGACTTGAAGGAAATTTTCCATACATCTATATGCTCTATTGGGACCTTATGGTATCCAAACTTTATATCAATATTACTAAATTATTTGGCCCCCTTGCACTGGTCAAGGAGATCTCCGATTTGGGGAATCGGGTATCAGTTCCTGACTGTGATTTTATTTAGGGCCCGATAATCAATGCAGAGTCCCCAGGTCTCGTCTTTCTTCTGCACAAGCATGATTGGGCTTCAACACATTGAATAGTTGGGTCATATGTGCCCCTTTTGAAGGAGTTCTTGGATTTGACACTTGATCTCCTCATTTTATAATAGAGAGTAGTGATAGACTATCCCATTGGGTAGTGGTGAACTAGGGGTCAGATCAATTGAATGCTTGACCTGACAGTGTAGAGGTACCCATGTGGGTGAGGAGAAGATGTCTTTGTATTCTTCCATGACCTTATCCACTTGTTTTTGCTGTGTGGAGAGTTCAGCCACAAAGGCCATGGATGTGGCTACAGCCTTCCACTCACTTTGAGAGTGAATCACAAACAAGATAAACTTCCTGGTCTGAGACATGACCTTTTTTCATTTCTTGGCATAGATAAGGGAAATGGAAATAGGTGGAACTACCTCAGGTATCCTATACAGTTTCTTGTCCAAAGTAATAATAACATTGTGAGGCCTAGACTCATATACAACATGATGTTTCCATAAATAAGTTTGGCCTAAAAGAACATCACAAAATTTCATGGGAGCGACATCACACAATACCTCATCTTTGAAGGGATTAATGTCGTAGGATAGGTAGAAATGTTGGCTGACACAAAGATCGCTTCCTTGGTGGAGCCATCCAATGGTGTATGGTTGTAGGTGCGACGTTGTTGGCGGGGCCAGCCACTTGAAGACCTTTGCTGAGATGAGGTTCTTCTGGCTACCGCTATCAACGATGAAGTGAAGTGAATTACCCTTCACCCACATCTGTGAATTAAAGAGGCACTCACCTTTCTCTGGCTCATCAGGTTCACCGGGATGGATCTTGGTGGTAGAAATGGTGGTACTGGGTTCCGCATCAATAATATTTCTCCCCTTTTCTGCTTCTTATTGGATTACTAAGAGGGGGGGTGAATCAGTAATAGAGAAATTGAATCCTTTTCAACCACAAAATTAAAGTGTTATATCAATATAGCATTATCATCCAATAGTTGCAGAGTAAATAAACAATGAACAAATGAGAAATCATACACATACATAGTACACCAGTTTTTTACGTGGAAACCCAAAGCTTGAGAAAACCACATAATGATTTTTATTATATGTCTTTAAGAGTTACATCCATTTGAAGCACCAAATTCCTTTGTTTTCCAGTTGCAATTGGAAGGAGGCTCCAACCCCCTAGTTTCTCAGGCTACAACCCGAGGGAAGCTCCAACTCCCTAATTCTCTGGATACAACCAGAAGGAGGCTACAACCCCCTATGTTCTCTGGCCACAACTAGAAGGTGGCTAAAACCACCTGTCCTTGCCCCATCCAACCATCCTGAAATATAAATGCCAAATGTAGACAACATGTCACTATCACTGAATCAACCACTGCCACTGTCAACATGTCATTGTCAACCTGTACCAATAACCTGTAACAACCTGTACCAATCAACCTGCACCAAACAACCTGTACCAATAACTTGAACCAACATGTACCATGCACCAACCATGCATCAACTTCACATCAACTATGAGTCATCAAGACGTACCAACATCATCAACTATACACCTCATGTATGTGCTAACACATCAACTACTTGTCTCAACCATGTACCCAACATGTGCCTCAACCATATACCAAAGACATACACCAATATAACCATACAAAATTCATAACTCTATCCATAAACCAAATACCATAAACCCTTACATCAAACCATGTGCCACAAACTCATTGTTATGTAGCCTCAATCTAAACCAACAACTTCAGCAACACATCACAACCAAAAGACCAATACCCATATGTCAAATACCAATTGTATCCCTCAACAAATCTGATATATGCAACAATACTGAACATCCAATACCATCTCAATAGCTAAACCCTAGCTCAAAAAACATACCTCAAACAAGATGTGCCATATCTCTCATAAATAGACCCCAACCATGTTGTTGCCGCAATTTTTCTGCCACACTTTTTCTACCGCAATTTTTCCGCCGTGATTTTTCTTCCGCACTTTTTTTTTCCGCGATTTTTCTGCCGCACTTTTTCTTCCACGATTTTTCTGTCGCACTTTTTCTTCCATGATTTTCTGTCACACTTTTTCTGCCGCGATTTTTCTGCCATGATTTTCCTGTCGCACTTTTCCTGCTGCACTTTTCTCTATCAATAATACCTGCCCAAATAACCTTTCAAAAAATAGATATTCAATGATATTAAATAAGTTCAAGTGTGATTAAATGAGAGAGCCTCGCCTCTTATTTATACTTTCATGTAGCATCCCATTTTCCTTATTTTAGGGATTTCTTTTCAAACACTTTGACTACTTTGACCTTTTCAGGTTTCTAGATGACTCATGAGGGTTCTCCAACTTCACATGGCCATAACTCTGTAACCGTGAGGAGTTATGTGGCGTTCCACATACCACCAAAAATGGAATGACATGTAATATCCATATAGAATAGTATTACCTGTGAATATATAAAAACTCATACTATTATCCCTTAAATAAACTTGGGTCCATTACCCAAACCTTTGTGCTACCGAAATTCGCTACCCAACTTTCTTCAAGGGTTGACATCAATGAAAACCAATGCAATTAATCAACAATATCCCCCTTTGGCATTGAGGGAAACACTATGATGCAATATTAAAGTCATATCACTCATGCTCCCCCTGTGACCATCGCTCCCCACAGAACCATGCCTTTGTGCTCTGCATCTGATAAATATCTCCCCCTTTGTCATTAATGGCAAAGGTATATTTCCATCCGGGAATGATCCCCCTAAATGAACTGTCCTTGGGGATACTCCCCCTGACTGAAATATTCCTAACCCTGATCTCTTGACCTGAACTGTCCTATTTATGGTGCTTCCTCGTGTAAATATAAGACATAAGATAAGTATTCAAAAGCATTCATTTTGGAGTAGAAATTACTCCGAGTCTCTGGAAAAGATACTCAAAGGATTCCCGTGGAAGAATTTTTGTAAAGATGTCTGTCACTTGTTCTTTTTTTCCCACATATTCAACTTTGATGTTATTCTCTGCAACATGTTCCCGTAGAAAGTGATACTTGATTGGAATGTTCTTTGTCTTGGAGTGCATCACCGGGTTCTTTGAGATACTAATGGGGCTTTTATTATCACAATAGATTGGAATGGGATCATCATACTCAACCTGTATATCTATCAAAGTTTTTTTCATCCATATAACCTGTGTACAACATGATTCTGCTGCAATATAATATGCCTTGACCATAGATAAGGATACTGATGATTGTTTCTTTCTTAGCCATGATACTAAACACTCACCCAAGTAGAACGTTGCTCCACTAGTGCTTCATTGGTCATCAATGTAACCTTCCCAATCTGCATATGTGTAGGCAATAAGTGATAGATCCTTTCCTTTTGGATACCATAATCCAAACTCTTATGTTCCTTTGAGATATCTAAAAATCCTCTTCACTTCTATGACATGTGTTTCCTTTGGTGCTGCTTGAAATCGTGCCACTTGTCCAACTGCCTGCATTACATATGGTCTGGATGATATCACATATAGTAAGCTGCCAATCATTGACCTGTATTTTCTCTAGTCCGTAGACTTTGAATAATCTTTTCTCAACTTGCAACTGGTTTACATACGAGTGGTAACTAGTTTGCAATCTTCCATTCCAAATCTCTTTAGCATTTATATGATATACTTAGTTTGAGAAATAAAAATTCCTTGGTTTCTTTGACGTATTTGAAGACCCAGAAAGACGGATAGTTTTCTGAGTATTGACATTTCAAATTCATTTTGCATATCCTTTGGAAATTGTTGGCTTAACCTGACATTACTGCTTCCAAAAATAATATCATCAATAAAAACTTCAATTAATAAAATACTATCTTAAGTTACCTTGATGTAGAGGTTGTTGTATGAACTTCCTTTTTTGAACCCTGTCTGTTATATATATTTATCCTGTCTAGAGTACCATGCTCTAGGAGCCTGTTTTAGACCATACAAGGCCTTCTTCAATTTACACAAATAATCTATGTTCTCTGACAACTGAAATCCTTCTGGTTGTTCAATGTAGACTTCTTCTTCAAGTTCCCCATTCAGAAAAGATTATTTTACATCCATCTGATATACTTTAATATTCTTAGAGCAAGCATAAGATAAAAGCAATCAGATTGCTTCCATTCTGGAAACTGGGGAAAATGCCTCTTCAAAGTCGATTCCTTCAACCTGTGCGTACCCTTTCCATACCAATCTATATTTTTTCCTTATAACTTCTCCATCTTAATTCAATTTATTTATGAATACCCACTTTGTGCCAATCAAATTCTTATTCTTTGGTCGTAGAACCAATTCCCAAGTGTCATTATTCTCTATTTGATCCAATTCTTCATCCATGGCCTTATTCCAGAATTCCTCATTGTTGGCCTCTTCAAAACTGTTTGATTCAATTGTAGATGAGAGTGCTAGGTGCATTTGTTCTGGTGAATGAATTCTTCTTCTATTCTCAACTCCTGCATCTTTGTTTCCGATAATCTGATATGAAGGATGATTCTTTTGTACTCTTTTGCTAGGTGTCTTTGGAGGCACTTGTTGAACTTGCTCTTCTACTTCTGTTTGATCCTCTTCATCTTCCCCTTCTACTTCTTCTTCATCTTTTGCTTCTTCTTCGTAAAGTTGTTCCATTGATTCATTTACTTCTACCTTGAATTCTCGTCCACCCGTTTCATCAATTTTTACCTTGATGCTTTCCACAACTTTGTTCAACCTCAGATTGTAACACTTGTATGTTTTCCTTGTACTTGACTAACCAACAATTACTCCTTTGTCCACATGAGATTCAAACTTTCCCATTCTTCCATCTTCTCTTTTGATGTAGCATTTGCTTCCAAATACTTTGAAGTGCTTCACAT
>SNQJ01S0052798.1:16628-27580 GCA_010110895.2 Picea sitchensis | reverse complement strand
ATTTCAATTTTATAACTAAATATAATAAAAATAAAAGTACTAAGGTTATTAAGGTTTTAAGAATAGTTAATATGGAATCGAGTAAAGTTATCCTTTATATTATTAGTAATACATTTAAGAAGAAATATTTTGCATTCTCAATCTTCTTTATAAAAAAATTTAATGTTTATCTTAAATCGTTTTTGGATTAGTCTAAATCTCTAATTAATCACATAATTTCTAATTAATCACATAATGTAATTATTAAAATGTCTTTATACATTTACATTTATAGAAAATATGAGAATAAACTACATTTAAATTAGTTACTAACATACCCGATGTAAAATCTCTTTATATTGTTACTAAGAATAAATATGATAAAGAGGAAGATGTGTGGAACCTATTATGTGGTTGTACATTATATGTGTATAGATTGTGTCACTTCAAGTGCATTATGTGTAGGAAAACATGACATTCCCATGGAATCATGTTGTACATCTTTGCACAACAACTTTTACTATACAATCATTATGCATACCTTGGAAATTCTCATAATATACTCCTCCCATTATCCAATGCAAAAATTATTTTAACTTAACTACAAGTTGTGATATATTTATCCTTTCCCTTTTGATACATAGATTTTTGCATTAAATCCAGGATGATTGTAAGTACTAATTAAAAATTGATAATAATCATCAAGTCTAGATATGTCACATACCCAAATTTTGTTTACAATAGTCGAAACTTGGAATAAATTCCTTCATAAAAGTATCTTGGAATTGACATCCATCATAAGCTAAATTGAATTGTATTATTAAAATAAGGATTGTAGTGTAGTAAATATGGTTGATTATGATTGACCAAGGTTTCATATAGTTATTCATGGCTGATGCTACCTCCCTAATCGATTTCTAACTCTTGGCATAGAGTCCATTAAGAAATATGTTTGACTATGGTTGACCTTGTTTGGCTATATGTACCCATGGTTGAATGAAATATCCCAATTATGTCAGTGGTTGTTGTTATTAACCCACTAACCCTCTAACCTAACCTAGTAATTATCTCAAGTATAGTTCACCTTGGTAACCATGGTTGCATATGTGATATGTAAACTAACTAGGATCTTAATACATATATTGATATCACTACTGCAAATACAACAAGATTATACTTTATTGGGTAGTTATTTTACATATGTATGACCTTTTAAGAATATTGAAAAACCATCATCCTTTAAAATGATTGAGAAATAAGAAAAAAACTTATATAGTAGTAAAAACACACCATAAAACACCATGTACACATGTTTTACCCTGGGGAAAAAATATGCGTGAAAAAACTATATCCATATATAAAGGATTGTGCATTGCTATTATTATTCTTATACATTACAATGCAAGCACAAAGAAAACTAACTCACTATGAAGTAACATGAATTTATATTTTGATACAAATTGCTATGAAGTCATTTTCTTCCTCTACTCTACTTTATCATGTCAATCCTTAGTAGCTACCTCACTATGGAACAAAATCTCATTGTAATATGAAAGGAACCCCTATCTTTCCTTGCAATTTTTATTTTACTCTCCATCATATACATTAGAGTTGGGGTTGTGGATCCCCTCCTTTTGATTAGGATTAGTGTTTTAAATCTTCTATAACATTCTTGGAAATCTATACATGTTTATCTCCATGTGTTTGAGTAGAGGGCACTAACATGGCCTCCACATTGTATTGCAACAATCATAGCATCATTCAACTTGTCTATAACATAACTTTCACATACAAACTCTATTTTATACATGCAATGCATTGATGTAAATATTTCAATGATATCTACACTATGTAAATGAATTCCGTTCCCTTTGTTTCCATTTTGGACCTTAATCAATTTATATTTAAAGCCCAAAATAAGCCTTAAAAGTTTAAGATCCAAAATTGACAAATTCAATATATAACTTGACATGGCCTTAAAAAGTCCATAACTATAAACTCTACAAGAAGGATTTTCCATTGATGTGTTATGTACTAGGGTGCCCCAATGCATTATATAAACATATGCATTGATGTTGTATATAGTTGACTACACCAAAGTTCTCAAACAAAAGATACCTTTTCAAAAATTAAATATATATCTCAATAATAATTTCTTTTAACATGAATCTGCAAATCCACCATTTCATTTCTATTCAACATTCCATTGCAAATCCACCATTTCATTTCTATTCAACATTCCATTGCATATTCACATTTAAGTGTAAAATATGCATAATATACCAAAAGGGAAAAAAATCTATTCAAACCTGAATTCCAAATATCAACTACAAACATCAATCACATTGTGATAACTTTATGAGGGTGGGGTGCTGGGAAATATAGAGTAAATATTATTAATATTAATAATATTTACTCTATATTTCAGCCCAACCTCACCCTCATATATTGAATTTCACCAGTAAAAGGAAGGTCGTAATTGAATGCCAGGTACTAATTTCCAGTGATTTAAGGCTTGTTCTTTACCGACTCTAAACTGCAGCGGTGGCTTCAAAATATTCACAACGTTTCTTGTCTTTCACCGACTCCAGATTTTCCTTATTGGATGTGCACAAATTATGGAGATGCGGAGGCTGTAGGAGTTTCCATGTAACAGATTTTCATGCTCAGATTCGTTCCTCTAGCAGATTTGATACTCCAAAACTCTTTCCTGTAGCTTGTTAGCAGCGATAAGGGAGCACACCAGTTCGGGGATTGTTGGCATAGTTATACACCGAAATGGAGGGTGCCATCCCCTATTTTGGCTCTCGAAATAAACAGCCTCAAACAGTCCTGTAGGTTTTCTTATTTTGTGGCAACTTCCAAACATAACAAGGACAATAGTCATACCTTTCTTTTGGACAGTAGCTCAGTATGTTACTTGGGCAGTTTGTTTATTGTTATGCTCAGAATGTTCTGGTGTATGGAGTATGCTATCTATAGATATTTAGGCAGTTATCGATTATCGATTATCTCTACTACTTTAGGTTCAATGTCGTTTTCTTTCGTTTTGGATCTCTAGGTTGTTTTCTTGAGCCGCAGGGGTTGTCGAGGTTGATTGATTATTAATGGTCAGGGTGGACGAAGAATCGTGGGATCGAGTTGTAGAATATTTCACAGTTGTCCGGTGCAGGGACCCTCTACTCGCACCATGCGCCTGGTTGCTCACAGGATGTCCCCTTGCTAAGGGCACTCATCCATCCACACATCAACCAGACAGTTCTCATTTAACTGGTGGTTGGCTATCGATTTCCGCTCATTATGTACCTGCGGCTATCAATCTGTGTGCAACCAAATCTCTACCATCTTTGTGATGTTAATTAACATATCCTCTACCCATAGATAAATGGGCATGATGCATAAGGAAGGAACCAAATACTCCGTGGGAATCCTTCTGTCCTCATAATAAACCAAGCAATTCTGTCCTCATAATAAACCAAGCAATTCAATTTATGTTGATTCAAGTTGCATGAACTAAGTTGTGGAAGTCTGGAAGAATTTCCATTGAAGTCTGTTGGCAAGCAATCATCCACTTTGGATTGTGTACCATCTCTTCTTCTTCCAGTTTGAACATCATAATGTGGCCCACTGGCCTACACATACTAAAGAGCATCAACTAATCACCAATACAAATATATTAAATAATTACCAAGGCCATGACATCTCTTGTAGCCATAGCAATAATGTCGACACAAGAGGCTGCGTTGGGACATACGGTTTCCAAAACTTTCTTCATCTAGTCAATCAAATCAAATTCACATTTTCATTGGATCCTTCCTCCTTCTCTGCTTGGTTTCCAGAATTGAAACCTACCAGTAGGGATGTGTACAACCATTGAACAAGTTCACAAACACATAACAAAATCCTAAAAAAGAGTCTACTATGAATGCTTAGATGCGTCTCACCCCTAGAACAAGTTCACTCCTACTCTTTTTAAACAAAAGAGTAGAGTTGGATATCAATGAAGTGCTCTCAATTTATGGTATCCATATTCCTTGTACCAAGGTTTAGAGCATATTGTTTTTTCTATTTGATGTCTTTTTGTATGTCAAACATCCAAAATCAATATCTAGAATTCATGAGAGAGGATACCATATTATAATCAAATCAAATGATAGTTGTGATCATTGTAAAAACAAAAACCATAAAGGTAGCACAAAGAATAAACATCTCTGCAATTGATTGTCAATAGGGGGATGCCTCTACATTAATAAAAGTGGTTGATATGCCTCTTAAATTAATATGTTAAACTAAATATATCAACCACCTTTAACAATTTATGTTTAATTAATATTTATGGTTAAAAAAAATGGAAAGAGATAAATAAAAATATTAAAAAAATGAACTTAAAAATAATTTTAAATATATGTCAACCATTAAAACTTTATAAATATTGCTTATATCCTTTTATATAAAAATATTTTAAATAATAAAAAATTATTAAATAAATAAAAAATTATGCACTTAAGGGAAGTTCAAATCTTTTAACACATGCAAAACCAAATTTGAAATTTTTTCTTTTCTTTTAAGGAGTTATATAAGCAATAACTATATGCATTTTTAGAAAAAAATTCTAAGAGGATGTTTTTAGCTCACACCTTGTCTAAACATGTACAAATTTATTATTCAAGTCTCTAAAATTATTCCTTACTCTAAGACACTTTGATCCACTCTTGAATCCTTCAGGTTGAAGATGAAAAGCTGACTTTTGTCTGCTTTGCATAAATGTCATCCACATTTTTCATTTGAAACATTTTTATGTAATTAGTGGATATGACATTTTTTTTTTGAGTTTGTCAATGTAATGTAAAGGGTCATTATTCTAGTCAAAATATATTATTGCAATTTACAATAATCTAAATATGGTCAGATATGGTCAGAAACTTAATTAGCAGTTCCAACATTGTCTATGTTTTTTTTATGCATTGATAATGATCATATATTACCTTCAAAAATAAACCTGTAAATACCTTACAAATCAATGATTGTTCAAATAAAGAATAGTTTCTTAATTCACTTTGATGTTTCCTTTCCCTGCTTCAAAAATATCCTATACAAAAAAAATAGTCATATTCCAGAATATTATTATATTCTGTAATATAATAAAAACCAGTTGCAATCTCTATGAACGAGAGAGTATAATGCAATATTATACCTGCTTTCTTTATTCCAAATGGAGAACATCCCTGAGATGCGCCCACTCAATACAATGAATGAATATATGAAGTGAATAGCAGCACACAACAATAATTCAGTATTATTTCAAGACTAGAACGCTGAAACTCTGCCAGGAAATGAAATCTACACCATGAAAATGACGAGGGTCGAAGCAACCACAAGTGCCCGCCCAACGCCTGCTACGAAGCTCCTCATTGCGCCATTCTGCAATTACAACACGACATATAATTCATTAGTTGATCATGACTAGACAGTGCTTAGAGATACAGGAAGGGACACACAGATTANATGTTCTGGTGTATGGAGTATGCTATCTATAGATATTTAGGCAGTTATCGATTATCGATTATCTCTACTACTTTAGGTTCAATGTCGTTTTCTTTCGTTTTGGATCTCTAGGTTGTTTTCTTGAGCCGCAGGGGTTGTCGAGGGGTTGTCGAGGTTGATCATGCCTCCTTCTCTGCTTGGTTTCCAGGATTGGAACCTACCAGTAGGGATGTGTCACAACTCTTGAACAAGTTCACAAGCACATAACAAAATCCTGAAAAAGAGCCTACTGTGAATGCTTAGTTGTGTCTCACCCCTGAAACAAGTTCACCCTTACTCTTTTCAAACAAAAGACTAGACTTGGATATCAATGAAGTGCTCTCAATTTATGGTATCCATATTCCTTGTACCAAGGTTTAGAGCATATTGTTTTTTCCATTTAATATCTCTTTGTATGTCAAACATCCAAAATCAATATCTAGAATTTATGAGAGAGGACAACATATTATAATCAAATCAAATGATGGTTATGATCATTGTAAAAACAAAAACCATAAAGGTAGCACAAAGGATAAACATCTCTACAATTGATTGTTAATAGGGGGATGCCTCTACATTAATAAAAGTGGTTGATATGCGTTTATCAACATCACTTAATTCTTCATTTTCTTAAATTAATATGTTAAACTAAGTATATCAACCACCTTTAACAATTTATGTTTAATTAACATTTATGATTAAAAAAATGAAAAGAAATAAATAAAAATATTTAAAAAGTGAACTTAAAAATAATTTTAAATATATATCAACCATTAAAACTTTATAAATATCCTTTTATATAAAAATATTTTAAATAATAACAAATTATTAAATAAATAAAAAATTATACACTCAAGGGAAAGGGAAGTTAAAATCTTTTAACAACATGCAAAACCAAATTTGAATTTTTTTTTTTATCTTTTAAAAAGTTATATAAACAATAACTATATGCATTTTTAGAAAGAAATTCTGAGGATGTTTTTAGCTCACATCTTGTCTAAACATGTACAAATTTATTATTCAAGTGTCTAAAATTATTTCTTCCTAGAAGACACTTTGATCCCTGGTTTGACTTTTGAATCCTTTAGGTTGAAGATGAAAAGATGACTTTTGTCTTTGCATAAATGTTATCCACATTTTTCATTTTCAACATTTCAATATTTTTACATTTTTATGTAATTAGTGGATATGACATTTTTTTTTTAGAGTTTGTCAATATAAAGCGTCATTATTCTAGTCAAAATATATTATTGCAATTCATAATAATCTAACTATGGTCTGAAACTTAACTAGCAGTTCTAACATTCTCTATGTTTTTCTTATGCATTGATGATGATCATATATTACCTTAAAAAATGAACCTGTAAATACCTTACAAATCAATAATTGTTTGAATAAAGAATGGTTTCTTAATTCACTTAGGTGTTTCCTTTGCAAAAAAAACTAGTCATATTCCAGAATATAATAATATTCTGGAATATAATAGAAACCAGTTGCAATCTCTATGAACGAGAGACTATAATGCAATATTATGCCTGCTTTCTTTATTCCAAATGGAGATCATCCCTGAGATGAGCCCTCTCAATTCAATGAATGAATATATGAAGTGAATAATTCAGTATTATTTCAATACTAGTACGCTGAAACTCTGCCAGGAAATGAAATCTACACCATGAAAATGACGAAGGTCGAAGCAACCACAAGTGCCCGCCCAACGCCTGCTACGAAGCTCCTCATTGCGCCATTCTGCAATTACAACACGACATATAATTCATTAGTTGATCATGACTAGACAGTGCTTAGAGATACAGGAAGGGACACACAGATTACCCACCGGTGAATCGGGTGCAGCGGCGGGGCCGGAGAAATCTTCGGAGGAAGAGGGCTCGGGAGAAAGGCGAGGAGCAGGTGGGCTCAATACAGGAGCCGGGGCGGGAGCATGACGATTACCACGGCGTTTCTTGTTCTTCTTCGGTTTTTTGGGCTGCTTCTTGTGCTTTGCTGGGGCAGGTGCTGGACTCGGAGACTCCTCGACGCCCGGCGCTGGCGCTTCTATTGGCCTTTTATGTTTGGGAGAAGCCGGGGCTTCTATTGGCCTTTTNTTCTTGTTCTTCTTCGGTTTTTTGGGCTGCTTCTTGTGCTTTGCTGGGGCAGGTGCTGGACTCGGAGACTCCTCGACGCCCGGCGCTGGCGCTTCTATTGGCCTTTTATGTTTGGGAGAAGCCGGGGCTTCTATTGGCCTTTTGTGTTTCGGAAGAGCCGGGGCTGGAGCCTCTACGTGTGTTTTGTTCTTTGAGGTTGCTGGAGCAGGAACCTCTGCGTGCCTTTTATGCTGGGAAGGCGCTGGAGACGGAGACAGTGTAGGTTTTTTGTGTTTCGGAGGCGCCGGAACCGGAGCCTCTGTGTCATTTTTGTGTTTCTGAGGTGCCGGTGCCTCGACTGGCGGCGAAGAAACAGGTGCGGCCCCGTGAGAAGCAGACGGAGCTTTGGAAGGAGCCGACAGGGGGGTCTTGTTAGATTGCCCGGATTTCGGCGGCGGCGACACGGGCGCCACTGCAGGAGTGGGAGGGGTTTTGAGTGGTGACTTAGCAGGAACCCCAGATGGTGGGGAGGCTGAGCTCAGAGGCGGCGGAACAGTGGTGGGAGCTTCAGCAGGAGGAGCTCTGGAACTTGGTGGCGCCTTCGGTGCCGCGGCGGGCGTTTCTGGCGTGGTCTCCGAGTGTTTAGGGCTGGCTAGCGGTGCTGCTGATGTCGTGGAGTTTTTAGCTGCCAACGCCACGCCGACAATGCCTGTCTCAGTTGCTAAAACCCGGTCTCCCATCAGTACTCGATCATGAGATCTGCAACAGGAAACTTGAATGCATAACCACAAAACTATGCCAAAATAGAATCTGCTGTTGAACCCCATTCTCGATCGAGCTGCAACCAGAAAACACATGAGCCTCAGAATCACTAGATCCCAAATTTAAGTCCCATAAAATCATCTGCATTGCCATTGCCATTGAAATGATGATATCTGCCAAGATCTACTGTAATATCAAGCGCATCTACATGTTTATGACGAGGAATATTACACATGTATATCTAATGTGTTTCTCAATAATAATAATAATAATCTATTTTTAAGGTGTCAGGTTATATTAAATTGGTGAGACAAAAAACATCTTCTAAATAATAAAATTTACAGAAATATACATACTCTACCCCTTCAAAATTTGAACTTGTAAACTTTTAAAAAATTAACCTCTTAAGAACACATTAACTTATTAAGAACACAAGAACTTCGAAGTTGTGAACTTTTAAAAACAGTTCACATTCATTACAAAATATGAGCAAACAGATAAAGAGCGTTACCAACAATATATACAACATACCTCTTGATAATGTAATGTATTGATGCAGGCGACAATGAATCACTGGAAATTCTACGTTCAAGAGACTGTATCACCTGCCGCTGCCTGTCTCTCTCAGAATGCAGCCATGAAGGATGTATATATATGAATGGGATGGATCGATACCAATCACATCGTGAATGACAGTAGGCATTCAAGGACGTGGAAAGGATCCCGATTTTCAATCGTTTACATTTCACATGTTTTTCTGAAGTCTGGTGCATATTTATATTCGGACAGAGTGTGCAGATTCATATTCCGATGGATGCGTATGCTTCAAGCAAGCGTAAGATGGCAGCTCTACATCGGCCCAAGTTCCAATCAGTAACGCAATTTCCAAGTAATGACAACAGAGAGAAAGAGTTTCAGTCCATTAGAATTTGTAATTGACATGAAGAGTACCATGGTTTCTTGTGATGCGAGGTCGTGAAATTCCGTGGAACTTTGAGCCCGTGTGATGGTGAGGTGGTCACACTCCATGCTTTCTTGTAATGTAACGTGATGAAACTCCATGGAACTTGAGCCTTTCGATGGTGAGTTGGTGAGACCCTATGGAACATGAGTTTCCATGGTGAGACCTTATGGAACATGAGTTTGTTAATAGAGTAGGAGACAAGACTTTTATGTATTTTTTCATATGCCATGTGGCAACCTCTTATTGGTTACAAAATATATGAGGGCCCTTTTTGAAGTGGGGTTTCCCTACTCAATTGGTTGGGGTAACTCCCATGGAGTACCTATTACAACGAATATAATAGTGTCAATGGGCCCTATGAGGGATCATCACTATGGATGAATTGGGGTAACTCGTTGAAACCCCTAGCACTAAGGTGAGACCTTAAATGCCTCTAGGTCTATTCATGGACGTCCCCCAATGTGGAGTCAAGGTAACTCTATTGAAATCCTCAGCATTAACGTTGGGCCTCAAGTGTCACGAAGTATTTTGATGGACATTCCACATTATGGAGTTGGGGTAACTTTGTCGAGCCCATACTAAGACATGGCCTCCAATACTATTGGGTTGGATAATGGGTCTACCCCAATTTATAATTAATCCAATCATTACCTTCCACATATTCACTATCCACCTTATAACTCTCCCACATCATTAGGAGTAATCCAAGCATGAAAATCAATGTATTCTTAAGAACAATATTAACCAAAGTATGAACAACTTATCCATTTCTATCTTCAAGGATCCATTTGAAACAAATTCCCCTTAATGGTTAAACTTAACATCCATGATAATCCTATTAACTCAATCGCTTGGCCTCAAACTCAAAATATTGTTCAAGTTACTAATCAAGAAGAGTTGGTGTATCTGATCCAAAATAATTTTTAAAGCAATAAGATATTGCAACCTAAAAGACCCAACCATTTAACATAGTCGTTGTTAATGTTTTTCCTCAAGTAAATAGAAACTCTTTTTGTTGAAGCATTATCTTTTCCTTCCATTAATAGATGCAAATCAAGAGAAGTTATCCTTTGTAGATCCACAAACTAAGGGTGTTCACTTGCCCCAAATTTATATGGTATGGAAGTTAAAGCTTTGGGATGCAAATCCACCATAGGATGGAATAGAACCTTCTTAAATGAATTCCCTCCCCCCCTCCCTTAATTGAAAGTGGATCAATTTGTTAGTGGGCATTTAGTTCATTGAAAATACCATGAATTATATACAAAACTTTTGCAAGGCTTCTAGTTTCATGATTCAATGCGATAAAACTCAATTCTATCAATAGAATCAAATACATCTACCCCTTTGGTTGGAAAACAAAGGGTGAGAACATGGGTCATACCTAGCCAATGTTTATTTATTTATGTCTATTCTTTTTTATTTTAGGAATCCTCTTTGAATTAGTGGGATATTTTCATTTAATTGATGGATAAAATGATTAATAGCTAAACTATGAATTTAGTCATGACGGTTGGCAAATGTTTAACAGGTAGCATATGCTTGTCATTGATGGCAAGTACAACAGTGAAGATGGCATGAGTATAGGAAGAATGTAACAGATGGACATCAGAAGCAGTTTGGGAAGATGCTGCAGAGGATGG
>SNQJ01S0052798.1:0-10728 GCA_010110895.2 Picea sitchensis | reverse complement strand
TTATCTCCCAAAACTTCACTACAAAGTATGAAGTTCCTAATACCCAATAGGGAAAATTTAGAGCAACTTAGGAGGTTTTCCAATGTCACCATAGTATCTCTCCTCACATTTTAGGATAGTCCTTTTCTATCTCAAGGTGATAATCTCTAAATGTTGTTTCTGATCTAGGGCTTTAAACTCAGATAAAATGACAAATTATAGAAAAAAAGAGGTTACTAGTTTAGATTTCAAATAATATCCTTGACTTTAAAGGATTTTTGTCTATGATATGACACCAAATGGGTCATATGACCTTAAATGTATATTTAATGGAGCACATGTATATGTAAAATGGATTAGTCTAATAAAGGGCCTACATGTGCAATGAGTGGGAATATGTATATATGGAGGTCAATATATTCATTATTTTAAAGAACAAATGATTATCTCCTTGGGAACTGCACTCCTTGGTTAAATATTATGTCCATTGTGTGTATTATAGTTTCTTATGAAATTTTAAGGATTAAGTACATAGAATTTAGTATCATACATTTAAAACAACATAATAAATCATAGTATACATAATGTACACAATATGTAAACATGAATCCTAACTCCAAATAGATAATAGAGATGAGTTGTACACAATAACTCCTTAAATGAAAAGAGAGTGTCCTCCAAATAATCCCAATACATCCATACAACCAAATCATATATTCTTCCCCAATAATGAATATATGTGTATGTATATTTATGCACACACATATACATATTCTCACTTATTTCACATATGGGTTGTTTATTAGGCTAACCCATGTTACATGTACATTCAAAGCCATATATTCCCCCCTTGGGGTCATATTAGTGTGAACATTGGGTTGTGGAGTATTTATGAAATACTAGAGGTATAAATATGACAAAGGAGAAACTCAGTAGGGAAAGATATGAATTTAATCAAATCAATATATTCATTATAAACATTGAAAGAAATCATTCTCATATGCATAATTGGTTTTCTTGTACATTCATCCAATTACAACAAAGAAATTCATCCAAATATGGCCATGAAGCATTACAATAAGTTTGAATTCAAAAATATAATGAGGGACAACAAATATTCATAATATTAACCTTTTCGTCTCAAACTATCAAGAAAATTACATAGTAAAGATAAAGAAGAAAATTGTTCTATTCACTTTAAATTGTAGCATCGATATAGTCTTCTAATTTACAAATGCGATAGAGTATGATGACACCATTACAATATTCCTCCTAATTCCCAAAAGATACTACACTAATTCCCTCTAGGGTCCAAACCCTTTCACATCTTCATCATCTACTTAAATAGTTTACATGTGATTTGATTGTCTTTGACTTTGTTAAAACGAATCAATTATATTACATTTTTTTCAATTCCTTAATCCAAAAAAATATAATAGGACAAGATTCCATTTGATACAGTTGATGGTGATATTCCAAAAAAATAGTTCCTTCATTGATTTCTTTCCATAACCTAATTCTTCTCTTGTACGAAATTATGGTCACAATAATTTTTCTTATGAAACTCCATAATATGTAGAAAATGAATAAACCCTTCATTTGTGCTATTTGAATAGTCCATTAGCCAACAATGATCAACATATATCAAGTTTCACATATATTCCCCTTTCCCATGGGTCATTATTCATTGAAATGGCCTCTTATAGCCATAGGTGTGGATTAATGATTTATGCATAGGGTGCACGCTTGACAAACATGTCAAGGCTTCTTTCCCAAGAAGAAAGCATAGTTCTAAGGGGATTTTAGACC
Organism: Picea sitchensis; assembly: GCA_010110895.2. Taxonomy (NCBI): domain Eukaryota; kingdom Viridiplantae; phylum Streptophyta; class Pinopsida; order Pinales; family Pinaceae; genus Picea; species Picea sitchensis. The sequence continues at coordinate 8,940 of SNQJ01S0052798.1, read as the reverse complement.
TAGTACATTTAGATGTTTGTGGACCGATGTCAATTGTAACACCCTTGTTTCTCCGAGCTTGTAATTAATCATAAAATAGGATTACCATGCTAAGGCATGTGGATAATGTAAATGTATTATTGTTTGAGTTGCCAATAACTCACTGTGGGGGTGAAGCCTTGAAAGTACTAGACATGATATCACTAGCAGAAAGATTATGAAAACTATAAGAGAGGGTTCATTATATCAAATAAACCCAAATTTCCCTTGATGGGGATAATAAATCTCCTTCAGATCTCAAGGAGAGAAACCAGTTAATGAAGAAAGGACCAATGGTTGAATTATCAACCACTCCCATGAATGAAAGAATGGTATGACTGCAAAATGTCAGCCCGAAGTACCAATGGGTATGACAGACCAAGCTGACCCGAGTTCCCTTCTGACAGAAGGAATAGGATGGGTCGAGAACCATCCTCGGGAAAAGAGATAATAAAAATTGGTAAGGAGAATGCACATATCTCTCAAGTGAAGGATGAACAGAAGGCTGTGAGCTTGATGTTGAGTGAGCATCTCATAAACCTCACCCAGGTCCATAACAAAGAGAGAAATATTTAAACGTTGCAGAGAACAGAACCCGAAAAGAAGCTGAAACAGAGAAATAATCCTTGATAATCGCGAGAGTTTCCTAGTGATATCATGCCTTGGCATGGGGGTGGCCAGAGTGCTAAGAATGAATTCCTCTGAGCCTATGGTCGGGTGGAAGGACGAACACACACAGTAAGTTAGTTGGCTACCACCTGTAATAGATAAGTAATCACATATCTTGTGTATTTAAGTGGTACTGTGAATTAAAGTTGGATATAATATGAATGTTGCAGGGATAAATATGTTTTCTTAATGATCTATACTATACCCTTTTTGTGTCTGCTTTATTGTGTAATTAGACAAGTAGGAAATTGCATGATTTGGACGTATTTTTATACTCGTAAATTCTTGCGTCCTGTGGTGGCTTAAGCTAGAGTCGTGAATTGTGAGTTCGTCGACTGTGGGCATAGTTTCATGTATGTAGGTTGACCCTTCTAGTCATTCTGAGTCTCTTGGAGGATGGAGTCTGTTAATCTTAGGAGAGGTAGTGCAGATATGCACAAAATCTCTGGGAGGCAAGCAGAGACTGAGAACCACTTAAGTTCTAGACTTGATGAAGGAGCACAAGAGTAGTGCAGAAGACCCTTCTAAGTGTTAAGCCCAGGAGAAAGAGAACAACACTCTTAAATCCTCCGTAACCGACAAAGCTCAGGAAGGATAGTGAGACTCAAGTATCAAAAGGGAATATCCTTTCGTTTGGAAGATGAACGGATGAGATCCATTCGGGAGGATCCGAGGTCTGTCACGACCATTGTATTTGAAGGAGGAGCGCAGACGTTAATGCCTAGACTCCTTCATTCTTCACAAGATAGACAAATGTTGGTAATCATCATGAAGGGGATGGATCCTCCAAAACCTAAATTCATGATGCAATCTGGATTGTAGATCCAAGGATCTATCAGGACCCACCTTGACCGTTGGATTTTTGAGTGCAGAGTTCATGCGACGGGAGAATCACGTGTTGGTGCAATTAAACTTCTGAAACTCGAAGTTGCGATGTGGTCTAGACCATTGGATCGAGGAAGGAAGTGGACCATTGATCCGACATGACCAGATTAACGCAAGGAGTATGTGGGAGTTCAAAATTCCCTAAGGACCAAGTTCAGAAGAGACTAGTGCTTTTCAGAAGCGCAGATGAGGTCCAAGAGCAAATTTTTTTTCAAGTTCGTAAGCTCAGGAGGGAAAGCGGAAGTCGAGACCCATACATCAAGGCTCGCAGGAAGTAAATCAAAGTTCGATACTTTGAAACACTTGAAATATTCCAAGTTAGGGAAGAAAGCGAAAGCTCAGGAGGAGGATTAATAGTGACCGTTGGATCAAGCACTCTGAAAGATATGGACCGTTGGGATCCACGTCCATATAATTAGAAGAGCGTGCAGAAGGAGATCAGATATGGGCCATCATATTTGAGCACGAGGACCAACAATCATTGGATCCCAAGGAAAGTGCACGAGGCCTAACCCTTTGAAAGTGCACAGGAGAGTGGACTTGCGAAGTCCTGAAGTTCCGAAGTCAATCGGAACCATCCATCGTCAGGGTTTATACATGGTGTAAGATCCACAACTTCGGAGGTTTGTGGACAAGGAGGAGGAAAAACAACCGAAGTAAATCCTGGTTATTGATCACCAGGGGGATACGTGTCAGGAGATCGTATATTTCGGGTAAATGCACTTCGGAAGGAAACGAGTGCGTAGAATCTTGAAACTCTCGAAAGTCGAAGAGCCGCCAAGTAGATCTTGTCCGTCGGACGATAGGAGATACATGTTTATAGATCAAATACTTCGGGGAAAAATACTTCGGAGGTTTCCAAGTGAGGAGTGAGACAAACTCCCCAATCCCCAAAAGCCGGAGATCCGAAGCGCCGAAGTGCTGAAGAGTCAAAGCACTGAAGAGACGAAGCACCGAAGGGCTGAAGAGCCAAAGAGATGAAGATCTCTGGACCATTAGATCCAGAGAGGCACGTGAAGATAGATCGCAAGCTTCAGGTAAATTACATTGGAGTTTCAGTTGAGAATTCAGACTCCTGAATTCTGAAGACCCGAAGTGAATCTGGACCACCAGATCTAGAGGGATGCATGGCGATGGATCATGGACTTTGGAGAAATATGTTCGAGAGTTTTCAGTTGAGATTTGAGACTCGCAACTTCTGGAGAGATGGAGAGCCGAAGTAAATCTCAACCGTCCAATCATCCGAAGTAGATCTCAGTCGTCAGATCGTCCAAAGTAAATATCAAGCGTCGAATCGTCCGAACTGAATCTGGACCGTCTCATCCAAAAGAGACGTGGCATACATCTGTGGATTTCGGGTAAAGGCCTGAAGTAAGCCTCAATCGACTGATTCGAGAGGAAACGCGGAAGTAAGCCGCATACGTCGAGGGGGAGTGAAAGTTGAGGACTGATTAATCCGAAGTCCGAAGACACGAAGGGATTGTAGTCGTTGATCCGAGAGGGACATGCATCATTGGATTATCAATTCCTGATAAAATCCATTAGGGAAAAACAAGAGTTGAGATTTGAGATTTCTGAAGTCTGGAAATTCGAAGCGACGAGAGTTGTCGATGTGAAGGTGAACACACAGTGCCAGATCTAGAACTCCGGAAGAAAAGAGAGGAGGAAAAGGTCCGAAGACCCGAAAAAGATCTCGATCATTGATCGAGAAGGGAGATGAAGGACCATTGATCTGGTTGAGGAGGCCAAAGTCTCGAAGAGGGAGAAGAATCGTCGATTGAGGAGGACGTGTGGCAGACGATCTACCGTTTCAGAGAAATATCTCCAGAAGAAATGAGAATTTGAGAACTAAAAATCCTGAAGGCCGAACTCGTGGAGGAAATCATAGCTGCACATTTGTAGTGATAGGTTTCAACATATCTTCCACTCCGAGAGATTGACGTACGAAAGAAAGGAAAGTTTGAGACTTGAGAATTTTGAAGTCCAGAACTCTGAAACGAATCACAACCATTGATTTAAAAGAGGTCAAATCTGATCCGCATCTTTGAAAGGGATAGATCTGAGTCATCAGTTCAGAGACACCGTCAAGATCGTGAGATTGACAGTCCAGTATCATTGCGGGGATCAGAGATGCACGAACTTTAAAAAGTTAAGGGCGGGTCGCAATCCAAACCATGGTTTTGAAGAAAGGACACATGGAGGCTCAAGGTGAATTGTGGGGCGAAAAGTAGTTTGGTTTCAAAACACCCTTGGCCACGCCCACAATTGCGTGGTTACGTAAGGCCATCACCCAAGGTCATATCAAGGAAGGGTCTTATTATAAAAGGAGATAGTGCCCAGATTCTGAGATTTCATAGGCACGAAGAGGAGGGTCACGGGTACCTTTAGACCTGCACCAGGAAGTCGAAAGGGTCTGCGTCTAATTACAGAACTAGATCATCAAGTTCTCAGAGAGTCGTTTGGCTCCAAAATCGGAGATCCTTGACCGGGAGGTTGGACTAGTTCCCCGACCATCCAAACTAGAAACCATGGATGGAGAATCTGTCCTTTAAGAAAAGAGAAATATTTTATGCCCCGTCGTGGGTGTGTTACATCAGTAGCATCGAAAACAAGAATCATGTATTATGTTTCCTTTATTAATGATTTATCTCGCAAGACTTGGATCTAATTCTTAAATACCAAGGATGAGGTCTTTATCAGGTTTCAGGAGTTCAAAGATCTCATTGAAAAATATATAGGGAAGAATATCAAAGTCTTGAGATCAAAGTATGCTCATTTTGGAATCCCTTGTCAACCATAGTGGTCAAATCTACCCTTGGTTGATTTATATGAAAAAATTATTTTCCAGTGTACTTGAGTGATAATACTAAGTAACTATGTCCTTGTCCCATACCTGTCACATATACATTTTGGTCCTACATTATTGTATACATTCCTTTTCACCTTGAAATGTCATCGACTCAATTTCATATGTTAGTTAAATATCTTAGTCCACCTTGGGTCCCACCTACTTGCAATCTATCCACATGAATCCACTATCCAATTCTCCTACCACATGTCTAAACAAGTCGTAGTTCAAGCCTTTGTAAATCCACCTATCATATTCATGTCCATATTTGACCTACTAACCAACTCTTAGGTCAAAATTTAGATATAGAAGGAAAAAAGAACTATGGAAGTAATATCAGAGGCTCCATAGTTTGCATTATGCACTGTGGCTAAATAGATGAAAGGGGTGGAGATCATGGAGTCTGAGGAGGTGTAGATGATATGGTATGTAGATGGAAAATTATTAGAGGTTCAAAGGATAGGGGATGCAAAGGGTCGAGGTGTACAAAGAATGGTGTGTTGAGGTAGAGATTGAAGTGAAGGAAATAGTGAGTGTGAAGAGAATGTATTTAGATCAATGTATTCTGCAGTATGGATCTCCACACTCTACATTCCAAAAATCACTTAAGTCAAAATAAGTGGATGCAAAGTGGACGAAAGTGAGGAGCAAAGGGAAAGGGGAGGTTTGTCAATGTTGTGAAGATAAAGGAATATTTTAACTTTGTGTTTGTATGTATGGTTAAGTACTCAAGACAATGTCAAAGGAAAAGGATTGATCAATGCATAGGAATGAATAGCAAGGTAATGCAAAATTAGATGTGATATGTGTAATTCACATCCACAAAATGATTAAGTCTTGAGATGAAAAGGCTAGGCCCAATACCTAGAAGTTAGAAAAAATCAATGAAAAGAAAGACCAATGGCCATCAAAATTTACAATTTTTTCATAATTCACCAAAATTTGACCATGGTGTTTTTTGTTTTATAGATCCCATCACTGAGATTTGGTTTGGATGTGAATCTACGATAGTTGTAGCTTGATCTTTAACAAATTTCACCATAGATTTTGATTGACATTTTTTTCCAAATGAAGTCCCATTGGAAAGGTTGTGAACTATACAATTTGTAGGAAAGGATCTCAATGATAGCATGAATGATCATATTATTCCATGTTTCTAGTAAAATAAAAATTATAAATAATTAATGAAAACAATATTTGATGAATATGGTTCATTACTAGTTAATGGATTATTTGGAGCACACATTGGAATGGTTGATGCACTTATTACAAATCTTAGAGCTACCTGGGTGAATTTACTATGACCAGAAATAAGAACAAAGGAGATTCAAAAGTATGGCCAAGAAGTGAAGGCTTGTTTATTCAAACAAGAAATCTTCGGAATGAGGATCAAAATTGACTATGTCAAATACACTCTTTGCGATATACTTGGGCCATTTTCAAGTATACAATAATGATTTTAATTACGAAATCCTCTTTGACATAGCCAAAGATGATAAATCTACTAATAATTTATTAAAATAATGATGAAAATGGACAAAGGTTTGGATCCTTAGGTTTTGATCCCCAATCTATTGTAGATGATGTTGAATATTAATTGGGTGATATGAGATGATTAATTGTGTATTCATCTTTCTTTGGTATCTCTTTCATATTTATTATGTATCGTAAATGTTGCACTTCTTCTACTTATTCAAGTTAATATGTTTCATAAGATGATTTTGGATGCATCTTCCTATTTTTTTGTATTGAATATATATAAGACAAAATTATGATTGAATCCATGGAGGATCATTATATTAGGGTTAAGTGAATTGTGGATTATACCATGTTATCTTGATAACTTTGGACTTCTTACACTTCTCAATTTCCTCTATTTATTTAACTTGATACTTGTAGCAAGGTTACCTATCAAGCTATTTCTCTTATGTAGAACTCAACTACTTTGTATTAGGTAGAAAGGTTAATACTACCCCATCCTTTGGGATTTATCTAAAGTGGGATATCTTGTTGGATTTCTCCATTTCCATTTCATACCTTTAATCATTCTTCATTAAACTCCACAACCCAAACAATAGGCACCAGTCATGAAAATTTTCAACAATCATGTTCAATATTGTTCGTGTATTCTTATGAGATGTTGTAATATCATATCACGAGGGTTACCTTGATTGGCATTAGAGACTTAATATTTTGTAGTGTAATTTTAGGTGACAACAATTCCCTAGTAAAGTTTATGAGGGCTTGGGTTGGGTCTTTATGTCATCAATATCTCCCCACCCCCTTACCTTAGAGCACCACCTGGTTAAGTGATTGTCTACCTTAATTCATTGAGTTCCAATATGCTTGGATGCTTGTTAGAGTCAAAATTATATCTTTGGTTCAAAAGAAAAGAAATGTTGTTGCTTTTAATTTAGTAGTCCCATCAAAAATATTTTCCTTGTACAATGTTGCACTCAATTTTACCAACATATGATTTCATATTTTGATGCAAATATGAAATTTAAGGATGGATATGGACCATCTCTAGCAACTTTTGGACTTCTAGGGTGGGGTCCTTTGTACGTGAGTAGATATCAATTAAGATCTTCACAACCCACTTCAGTAGGTTATCATAGGGATGATAGTAAGCTTTGTTATCATGTTGATTGATAGGTATGATAGTGATGCAAGAACGAGAGGAGTTGGCTCTAGACTTGTCCAAATTGACTAAGAGTTTCTAACATTAAGCCTAACCATATTTGAAGGGCCTAATCCCATGAAAACTCTGAATGACAAATGCTCTAAACTTGTCCAAATTGACTAAGAGTTCCTAACATTAGGCCTAACCATATTTGAAAGGACTAAGCCCATGAAAACTCTAAATGACAAATATAAATGTGTACAACCATTCTTCAATGAAGATCCTTCAACTAATAATTAAGGCCCTCCCTCAAATTATCATAACTATCATACTCTTAACATCCTAAGGTTAGTAAAATTATTTTTAGAGTTCCTTTGCTCAAGCTATAATCCTTTGATTTCAAGGTTAGTTGAATTACTTTTTAGAGTTCCTTTGCTCAGGCTATAATGCTTTGATTTTTGTTGTTATATTATTACGAAGTGTGGATTTTGAACTTCTAAATAGTGGTAGTCGTTTTGTTTTTTTTACATTATCATACATTTTTCACTTTGTAATTTCGTGAGTTTATTGGAGATGCATCCACTCTACTAGGTTTATAAGTAAAAAAAACATATACATATATATGTATATAAAGTAAATGCTATAATAGGGATGCAAGAAAATAAGAATAAACACAAGTCACTTGAAGGAGAATTATGGTGTATTATACGGATTGTCCAAAAATGACCTTGAAAATTCGATTCTCATTGGAGTCCATGAAATAAAAAGTTAATCTTTCATTGGATTTGATGGGTTTTTCCAAACATCAATAAGGAAATAACTATATCGTCCGAACTTTGATCCAGTACAACTATAATAAAAACCCAAATATCTGTCAAAGTTTACATTTTTTTCATCGGCCGAAAACAAGACAATCTTGGATAATCCTGCAAGGAGCATTGATCGATAGACAAGGAGTAAGTTAAGTAGAGTATTTTTTATTGAGTTATTTTTTCTGTCTGTTTTTTGGTTGTTTGTTTTTAAAGTTTTGATCAATCCAGAATTTTAATGGATTTTTTTGAGTATTTGGATTGGTTTAAAATGAGACAAAACTTTCAAAATAAGATTTTGAAATACATAGAATTTTGATCCATGCAAAACTCAGATTATCCAGATTAAAAACCATTTTTGAAAAAAAATTGCTACCGAGTTAGTACCCTCAGATACACAATGCAAAACTCAGATTATCCAGATTAAAAACCATCTTTGAAAAAAAAATTGCTACCGAGTTAGTACCCTCAGATACACAATGCAAAACTCAGATTATCCAGATTAAAAACCATCTTTGAAAAAAAATTGCTACCGAGTTAGTACCCTCAGATACACAATACACAATGTATGCATCATAGCATTTATTTGTAAGATTTCTTAATGCTGTATAATCAGTTAACTGTAATGTATATCAACGTCTCTCAAATCTGGCATTCTTCGTTTATCCCAAAGTCTGACGTATTATTTCTCCACAACAGGACGGCATAATGATTGATTGATTCAATACCTGACTTTTTTTGGACGGTGCAGGAAATCCGAGCAGTTAAGAATCACATTCTCGTTGAAAAACTCCAAAAACAAGTAAAATTAGCACACGCAAAACTTGCTGATTTTATTTCCAGTATATGTTTGCATCAGTGGAGATCGACCTTGAGCTCGGGTTGCCTATAATAAGTGCTGCCTTCAGTCATCGCCATCCGCCACTGCAGAGTTCAAGTGAGGATTTTTTGCATTAATTTTCTGAGAGAATGGACGCCTTTACTCGAATGCTTGCACTTGTAATGTTCTTATTGTTGCTTGATGGTTTAATTCTGAGCATCGGAGGTGAAGGCGTGGAGTCCAGCGAATACCCGAATTCAAATATTCT
>SNQJ01S0052797.1:17078-45604 GCA_010110895.2 Picea sitchensis | reverse complement strand
TGATAAGATTATGTTATAAGAAAATAAATAGTCTAATATTTCATGTGCGCTCTCAATAATTTTGTTATAACCATGATGAGATTTCAGTGCAAGTGCATATTCGGTATTACTAAAACCTAATTGCATAAATTATCATGGTATAACTGCCAAGTTTTATATTTTTAATATTACTTAAACTTGGAAAGATTCATTTATCTATTATAATGTTCAATTTAAATATTTAATTTCACTTAAATTTGGCCATATTTGTTGATATATATCTATTTTTCAGAGTCATGATACCCATACCATGCACAAGAGGGATCATTATCACTAAAACAATAGGATCATAAATAACATTATGTTGGAGATTAATAACATAATCAACATCAAATAATCTATCTATATGATACATGATTTATAATCTATATATTATGTTAATTAATAATCTCTATGATATATTAAGTTATGATCCATAGATTATTTTATATGTCAAATCATATTTACATTAGTTTTACATTATATCCATATATATTTATATATCAATATTAACTTTTAGAATATGATCGAGAGTAACATATAGATTATATCTAGAATTTACAAAAATCATTGATGGATCATATGTTAAATTAAATTTAGCATCAGCTACTAATAACAAATTAAACATATGAGTTAATATATTTTTGAAATGAATAACTAACTATAAAAACAATGAAAATCGAAGTATAATATTTTGAATAATTATTACAAATTCCAATAATATTCTTAAATAATTGTTAAGATGAATATTAAGTCTAGATCAATATCAAACTCATGTTAGAGGACCAACATTATTTTGATTGCTTGGAAACTTCAAATTTAACATGAGCTATTGCATATTTATTATGTATCATATAAATATATAAGATTACTTTTTAATAAGTCTAATATGAAAAAGGTAGTCAATTTTCGCACATCCATCCATTTTCAAATTGTTTCAAATATAAAATAACAATAAGTATATTGAGATTAAATATATTACTAAGATAATAGTTCATTATGAAGAGGATGAAAGTCTTATGAACAAATATAATTATGTTTAAATGTATATATAATTACTCTTTAATCGATTATAAAAAATGAAGAATGTTTCAAAATTCAGGATGTTTGGGTTTATACTATTGATATGTTCCAATCATGGAAAAAAAAAAGAATGCAATATCAATCATCAAATTCATTGGTTTAAGCAACGATATAACACACAACAATAGGGCATAGTGATTTTAGTATTTTCACATTAAAACCATTATAATATTAAGATATATGAAATGTGAAAGACAAGGTCTCAATTTGAGTGCAATAAAGCTTTGCGTGGTCTCCATTTTCAACCTCCATTTCCACATGATCTATAAAAAAAGATGGGAAAGTTTGTTTGTGTGTCTAATAAAAAGGGGAAGAAGATAATTGAGATCAGCTATTATGTAATATATGAGTTATTCAAAATATGTTACTTCTTAATGATATGATGATATTATGTAGTATATATGTTATTCAATATCTTAACCATCCCATTTTGTTATTATTCAACATCTTCATCTCTGAACATTCTTATTTTGTTATTATTTGGATTCATAATGATGTAAATTTCAAAGTATCAAGTTCATGTTAATCATACACATATAGATAAACATTATCATCTAAAATTTTGACATTTGTGCCCATCACTGGAACCAACATAGATCCATCTTAACTCTGGATCTATCATGTGCTGAGAGGGATCAAATCTTTCCGAGCTTTGAACCTTTCCTCAAGTTTTTCACTCTAAAAGGAGGTTTCGACCTTGATGGATTTGATCCCTCTCTATGCATGATAGATCGAGAGATAAGATGGATCTTAATAGTGAACAAAAAATACCAAACACAACCTTGGAACACAACAACAAACACAAATAATAGCAACCTAGAAACCAACCTAGAAACCACTGCCTTTAATTGCCCACCTCAGAAGTCTTCAAGCTTTTAATTGCCCACCTCAGAAGTCTTCAAGCTTTGTAACCCCTTCTCTTCACTCACTTACACCAAACTAGTAAGAATCAAATAACAAGAACATCAACAAACATCCTTCACCACCTCATAACAAAACCAAATAATGATAACAATAGATAAAAACATAACAACAACACTAACAAAACCATGGTGATTACTCCACAAAACAACATGAAATCAAAGAAAAAAAAAATTGACAAAAAGAAACAATAAGACAATAAGTGAGCGTCACCATGCCACCCGAAAATGATTTCTTCGTAGCTCCCTAACATCTAAAACAATATTACCCACTTATTAAGAAACCTATCACATTACCTTATACTACACAATCCACAATGCAAAATTCCATATATATATATATATATAATCATGTAAGCCATCCAACTATACAAACTGAAACTCTAATCCCAAATACTATATATAATAAACTTAGCAGTTCAAAACTGCTCATGCAAAAACTATAGTCCCTGCTTACATATCACTATAAACTACTAAACATAAAACCTCCATAATGTCCCACATACATGAAGCACATCAACATATGCCTCCAAGCACATCAATGCAAGTGAAATCAACCTCATCATAATGCACCACATACATGAAGCACATCAACATATGCCTCCAAGCACATCAATGCAAGTGAAATCAACCTCATCATAATGTAGAACCCAATGTCCCAAAATTATGGCAAGGATTTGTGAAAAATCCATGTAATGCGAGTCGACGAAAACAAGTTTAGCGGTACCAAGAGCATTTATATTTCTCCACTGAACTAATTATCACCCTACAATATAAAAGCAAACAAATGTCCATGAATATGGGAAGAATGAGAGACATAATGAGTATGTAGGGAAAGTTCAAGCAAACAAGTCTAGGCATATAGATAGCTAATAATTGTATCCCATTTTAACATGTAATCTATCAAGTGCTAAGAAGACGACGCATAATACAATTTGGTTTATCTTTGTGCGATCATTTTGAGTTTCGAGAACGTATTAATTTAAACGTGGAAACACGACTATTATTTCCATATTTCGTGAGACCATTTTGGTTTTATATATGGAAATTCCTCAATTATAAGAGAAATTTAATTTTAATATTATCAATAAATACAAATAAACCACTCATAATTATAGATACTCCAAATACTTTTCTATTAAAAATGTATTTACACCCAAGATATGAACAAAGATAAGCTTATTGAACCCAAAGAAGGGATATATATATGTACCTTTTCTTCTATGATAGATGTGTGTGCTTGTAATTTATCAAGATCAATTTTTAAGCTCTCGTCACTTAGAATAAAAGTGAATCAAATCTCTATGTGCTCTGTAATGAAAGTGTTCTTATATAATTATTTAAGGATTATATTATTCATTGGATTAACGATGTTTTAGAACCTGGAAAATACATAAATACTCATCAAGTATAACAATTAAAATGATTGATTGTACACAATACTAGCACAGTCGCAAGTGAACGCAAAAAGGTTTCCGCTGTTCTAGAAAAGAAAATGAAACCAATGAAAAAGTGGTTATAAAATGAAATATGATAAAAGTGGTAATCAGCTAATCACCATAATAAATTTTAAATATAACAAGTAAAATAAGTAAAAATAAAATAATAAATATGTAAACTAATATTCTTATAATAATTAAGAAATTAGTGTCCCCGAGGTGTAGGACAGTCGGTGACGGAGTGTGTTGTTAAGCCACTCAGTGATGTTAAAGTCAAAAAATCCAACCATGTTAAGGGTTGGTGTGGCTCAGGCCGCGGTTTCTCAAGCCATAGGTCATGCACAAATTAACAAACAAAAAAAAATTAATTAAGAAATTAGTGGTTAAATATTGGTTAAAATCACATTTATTAGACGTAAATATGTATTAGTTTTAACATAAAATACACTAAAAAGCTTGGTAGTATTGTTTATATATATATATATACTTACTTTGGGGATTTAGGCACTAATTACTTTGTGATTAGTATGGTACAAGGGTGGTATAACACTATTTCTCCAGAAAAAAATTATTTTTATCCTCAACCCAATACACACACCAGGGTTGCTGAAACATCCATGTACAACTGTATTTTGCTGCAGAATCATGCTCACGCTAAACTTACAGTAAATAAATAATGAAATAAAGCATTGCATGCACGTTTCCGAGTGGTTGACTAAGGAGGAAATAAAGGCACGGTCATAGATCCACCAGATTGATGAGATGCAGAAGCAGAAGTTGAGGCTGCAGAACCGGTTGTGGAGGCGAAACTCCAAGTTTTGCTTGCAGTAGCAGAAGTTGAGGTTGCAGAGTTGTTTGTGGCTGTGGAGCTCGCCGGTCTGGCTGCAGAAGCATCTACGAAAGCTGGTTGTTTAGGCTGAACACGAATCTCTAAATCGGTGGTCAGCATGGATACAACCTGTGACATCGCCGGCCGCAGCCCCGAAGAACCTTGAGTGCAAAGAAGTGCAGTTGTGATCACCCATAACGCCTGTTCTGTTGGGTATTGCCCGTCTAATTTTGGATCAATAATATCCAAAACGTTACCCTCTTTGTATTTATTCCAAGCCTGCAGTACATTAATCGAGATCATACATTGAATTAAATGAGCGTCTAGTTAGAATTATAAACCAAAGTTATTAGACGATTTATTAAAACAGAAACGAACCCATTCCAGAAGAATGTGCATAGAGTCCGTCAGTGTTGCATCCACGCACTTTCTCTCACTCATGATCTCAAGAACCACGATCCCATAACTATAAACGTCTGCCTTTTCCGTCAATTGCCCATGGACGGCATACTCAGGCGCAGTGTACCCTCTGCCTCGTAACAAATTCTTGGAAACAATAAATTAGTTGTAGTATTCTACACCTTAAAAAGTATCTATTTTGAGAACAGTTACTAAATGAATTGCAAAACTTACATTGTTCCTCCCACACTGGTAGAAACATGGGTTTCACCTTCTGGAAAGAATCTAGCCATTCCAAAATCTGCTATTTTAGGATGAAATCTGTCATCTAAAAGTATATTTGCACATTTGATATCTCTGTGTATAATGCGTATATTGGAATCCTCGTGCAGATATGAGAGGCCTCGAGCTGTGCCCACTGTAATGTCTAAACGGTTTTTCCATTTCAGACCATTTCTTATCTGTCCTGCGTACCTCCAACAATAATACTCGAAAACCTCAATACAAGTAAAAAAGGGTAATCATGATTTTAGAACTTAAAAACCCCAATGCTCAAATCAACAGCTTTGATGGGAGCAACCAAGCCAGGAAACGCTTCAATACAATTAAATATGGGTATACGCGATTTTAGAAATTAAAAACCTGAAACCAGAAATCAACAGCATTGATGAGATCTACATACCAAACAAATGCATGTGAAGACCCTTATTCTACATAAATTCGTAAACTAGCAACCGTTCGTTCCCTCGCGTGCAACATCCGAGTAAACGAACAAGATTGAGGTGACGGACGCTGGTTAGGAGCTTCACTTCTGTCAGAAACTCCTCCGCCCCTTGAGTAGTCTCATGCCTTGCATTCAGTTTTTTAACAGCAACATCCCGCCCATCCGGAAGTCTTCGCTGCTGACCAAACTCATTATAATTGATCCGCAAAAAACATATATTTCGACAAGCCCATCAAATCCACTTTTGAAATTATACCTTATAAACTTCACCGAATCCTCCTCTGCCAAGCATGTTGTTTCTGTCAAAGTTTCCAGTGGAGGCACTCAGAACCTTGTACTAAAAAAATACGTGCTCGAAATCGCCCTTTGCTGTTATATTTTCGTCTGCGCAGAGAACCATGCCAGCAATTTTCTCATAACGTTTAAATACGACCAAGTTAAAGAACTCAGCTTACTGCAGCAAGGAAAATATAATCACCTGTCCGAGCATAGCCCTTTCGGTGTCAGCTCCAAACATACCACCGCAATCAGAGTTGTTCCCCCAATGCTTCCTAACAAAATATACACTATTTTGGAGGGAGATTTCCCCGACGATAGTGTCCGATTCGTGGTTACTGCGATTAAAAGAAAACAAAACAATCGACAAACACAGTCACATAGACTTCATCTTGAAGTGAATAACCAATCGCGTACGAGAAAAAAAAATGGCACGCAGTTTCACCCACAGATCTTGCAACAATAAGTTTAACTGTTCAAGTCCATATTATATGAATCAACAAAGATTGCGTATGATAAATAAACAGAAAAGAGTTGCAGCAAATCTAAGAAAAATCGTATACCATATAAGGAGCCATCAATGGAGCGTCGAACGGCATAATTGTTATTTGCAGCAGCGTCCGATATGAGTTGCGGGGATAAGGTTTCGGCTCTTTGAGAGGACGTCTGAGGACCGCTATCATTTGTGGAGAAACAGTAATTGGCAGCCCCATTATCCACAGGTTTCCTCTCAAAACTAGTAGTATTCTTATATCGGAGGAAACAACCGTCCAGTTGAATGCGACCACCAATGGATTGGAGACACTGTTTTTATTAGTTTCGCCGCTTCCATGATGCATTCTGAGCACTCGCCTGTGCTTAAATACTTCCGACACACTGCAACACCAAAGACACGATCTGTTTTGCCAGCTTTGTCTTCACGTGCAAAAGCTTAGCCACCTGATATATTTGAGACGAGGGATGCCAAAACACTATCTAGATTTTCCTGAAACGCTGTAGCATTAACATACTTACCAGCACAGCCGAGCGCGGCTGGTGAACGCCGAAAGGCTTACGGCCGGTAAAAAACTCTCGCGTAGTTAAAAAAAAACCGTAAAAACGCCAGGCATATGCATGAAGAAACTGCAAACTTTCCAGCCCATCACACAAACAGTGGCTAAATCCCACACAGAAAACAAACCCTCCACATCTCAGCCACGTAAAGGGAAGGATGAAGAATAATTAAGCTTTCATATTACTTTCAGGTAGGGTTTGAACAGCAATGGGTGTTCATGAAAACAATTCCAACGGAGAATCCACATTATATAGAGAATGAAACGCCAAGAGGTAGAGAATGAGAAATGAAACTAGTTGATCACAAGATTAAAAGATCATTAATTGTGCCCATAAGTCTTTCAGCTTAATAATAAAATTGTTTGTCCATGTACCCTACCATATTCTGCTGGTCAAGTAGCCTCCTTGAGACTAAAGTGCTTTCAATACACTTTTACTTAGGTGATGGCTCTGTTCCAAAGAATTGTTTCTTTCTTGTCCAGAATGCATATATGTTTTATTTGAAATTCGTCTTTTGGTTCCACACCATGTTCCAATCAATAATGTAAGTAGGATATTATTGATTGGAACATGAATATATTTTTTTAATATTGAAACATGAAAAATATTATGAATTTTCAAATTATCAAGGAAAGTCCTCGTTGGTATGTCATTTTCAAATTAGTAGGGAGCACTAGTTGATATGCCTTTGGTCCAATTCGAGATGTTCTTCAACATTAAATTTCTTATGATGTCTTTTCTGATCTGCATAGCTTTTCTCTAGATCTTGCAGGACCTTTAAATTAATTATGTTGAACCTTTTTTACCATCAGTTCCATTTCTTGGAACATTTCGAATCCAATCATTATTAGGTCAACCAGATTATACCAATTGATCGGAGTTGTAAATTTCCTGCCATATAAAACTTTGTAATGACTCATTTTTGTGGACACTTGATAATCTTTATTGTATGTGAATTTGAATATGTGTAGATACTCTTCTCACTTAGTTGGTTCTGTTCTTACTTACATTAGTAACATATATTCAATAATTTGGTTTGTAAGTTTTATTTGTCTATTTGTCTATGGATAATAACTTGTACTGAAATTAAAATTAGTTCCTTGCTAACAATTCTTTCCAAAAATTCTATGTAAATTTGACATCTCTATCTGAAATTACTATTTTAGGAATTCCATGTAATCTAAATATCTCTTTCATAAAAATTTCAACGATATTAATAGACTTATAAATATATTTCACAAGTATTAAATGAACATACTTACTCAATTTATCAACTACTATCAAATTTATCAACTACTATCATGATCAATTCATGTTATTTTGGAGTTTTAGGAAAACCTATAACAAAATCCATAGAAATAATTTCTCTTTTTCATTCTGGAATAGGTAAAGGTTGTAATAAACCCATCCTTACCCTATTGAAAAACTAAGCATTTAGATAAGTAATCATTTTTTTTTCAGATTTTATGTTAGGCCAATCAAATTGTTTCCTCGAGGCTGTTATCATTTTCTGATATCGAGGATGGCAAGAATAGGGTTTTTTATGGAACTCTTTAGAATTTTTTATTTTAAATCAACAACATTAGGTACATATATTTGTTTCTAACCGTAATAGTCCATTTTTTTTGTTGATGATGTAATCCATCCCATCCAAATTTCCTTCATTTTTCAGTAGTTGTTGTGATGTTTTGATGTATTCAACATCATTTATGCTTGTAGATTTCATTACGTCCTCAAGATCACTTTTTTTTTAATGATAATAATTTTATATATTTCATTAGTCATTTGACTTAGTGCATCTGCGACTTTATTCTCCTTTCCTTTGATGTGTCAAACTTCAAAATCAAACTCGCTTAAAAAAGATAACCACCTTGTTTGTCATGCATTGAGATCTTACTGACTAAACATATGTTTCACTTCGTTGTTCTCTGTTAATAATAAGAATTTTCTTCCCATTAAGTAATGCCACCACATTTCTAGTGTATGAATTACAACTGCTAATTCCAGGTTGTGAGTTACGTCATTTCTTTCATGTTCCTTCAATTTTTGAGATTTGTAACAAATTACATGTCCGCCTTATGACAATACTCCACATAATCCATCTTTACATGCATCCACACAAACTACAAAATATTTTTAAGGATCTACCACTTTAAGGATCGGTGTTGTATTTAGTAAGCCTTTTAATTTATCAAAACTGTCTTGACATTTTTGAGACCACATAAATTTCACTCCCTTTTTCTGCAATGATGTAATGGCATAGGAAATTTTAGAAAATCCTTCTATAAACCTCCGGTAATAACCAATAATCCCCATGAATGATCGTATGTCTGCTATGTTCTTAGGTACAGACCATTCCATAATATCTTTAATTTTTTGGGGGTTTAATGCAATACCATCTTCTGATATTACATGTCCCAAATATTGTATCTTTCTTTAATAGAAGTCTCATTTGTCAAACTTAGCATATAGCTTATGTTCCCTTAGAGTTTGCAATACTATTTTCAAATGTTGTTCATGTTATTCTTCAGATTTTGAATAAATCAGTATATCATCAATAAAGATGAATGCAAATTTATCCACGTATTGGTTGAATATATTATTCATTAAACAACTAAAAGTTTTTGGTGCGTTGGTAAGTCCAAATGGGATTACAACAAACTCGTAATGTCCATAACGTGTCCTAAAAGTTGTTTTATTAATATATTTGTCCTTTATTCTGAATTGATGATAACATGACCTTAAATACAATTTAGAGAATATTTTTTCTCCTCCAACCTGATGAAATAAATCATTAATCTTGGGCAGAGGGTACTTATTTTTATCTTCATTTTAATCAATTGATGATAACCCATGTAACATCCTCCCATTTCGTCATGACAACAAGCTTCACATAACAAGTGCAATTTTTATTTTTTTATTTTTTTTGTGTGTAGGAAGGTAATGCTGACATTATACTCAACATCGCAAGATGGCAATGAACACAACGCATGCAACTCAAGCAACAACTACATAATGGCCTAACATAAAAGCACATCAAGCACATGGAAGCAATGTACAACATTCAACCGACGAAGAATAAGAATGACTACCCACCCGTCCTACCCGACAATAGTTTGGACCTCCAGGACACATAAGAAACACTCAAGCCCAGGTTCCCATCGATTTTGACCATTTAAAGTCTGAAGGCTGGTGACTATTATGAGGAACAAGCAGGTGTTTACAACCCACCCAAAACAAACAAGTCCAAGCCGACTAAGCCAAATGACAACATCAAGATCATCTAGGCGCAACCATCATAAAAAGGACACATGTAACTTGAACTTTCACAACGAGCGAGAGCATTATCACATTCATGCATTATAATACAATTTACAAACACCAATTACCTATCTAATTTAGCAGGTCTAAGGTTTTCAATCTAGTCATTATTCTCCTTACTAATTTTAATATTATTACCACCTAAATGGACAATTCTATATTAATCCACATCTCCATCCAACTAGCTATTACTTGAATAATCATATTAACAATCTTAAAGTATTTTTCACTCCCTAAATGGAATAAGGTATTTCCTACGTTTATGTGCAAAGTCAATTTATTTTTCTTTACAATGGTACTTAGCATTTATGGACCCACTAGAAAAACCATAAAAGGCAATAACTTAATACCTCAAGTCATTAAGAAGTTACCATTCTCCTTTTTTATACTAATTTAATAAGATATTATTTCCAAAAGGTGAATCTAGCAACTATCATTTTCTAATATTAATTTATATAGATCTAAAAGATCTTGAACCTTCCCCTCTTCTCAATAACAAGTTATAATTATTGATATCAAAATTTTACATAAAAATTTGAAATTTTCCCAATGATAAATCTAAGGGAAACTCTATAACGCTTTTCCTTATTTTAAGGATAACACACAAGTAAGCCTAAATCCCTTAGAGCGAAATATCTAGGTTAACAATCATAAATAAAATAACAAGATACTAAGTGATATGGATTGTATTAAGGGGAGTAGCTATTTTTCTCACAACCTCTAACCCACTCTCTCTCTATATATCTAAGTATTACATTATTTAGAACTTGCCAGAATAATTCAATTAAATATAAACTCATTTACTTAACACACTTATTTGAGCATACTCCCTAAACATCTAAGTCTTAATTTAATAGTGAAACCAAATTGATATGATGTAGTTACTTAAACATACTTACTTAACACCCTTTCTACAATATATAAATCTTGCATTAATAAAATCTATGAGTCTGTCATTAAGGTCGAGTGTGAGCATGAAGGCTTTGAGTATAAGGCAAGGAAAGGTCAGAATCTAAGTGTGAGCATTCACCTCTGAACACAAATGAGGAAATGTCGGAATGTGAGATCTACACCAAATCATGAACGCAAACAGAGATAGACATATGTAACATTTTAAGCAAACGAGTTATAGATTTGCTGTCTCGATATCAACGATTTCACCAAGTATGAAATTTGCAGGAATCCATCAACGATTTCGCCATGTATCAAGGGAAACTATAGTAAAATTTTCAACTTAGTCTCAGTCACGATTTCCAGGAAGAGCGTGGTCAGTGAAAGGGGCAAATCGCCATCTAACACTAGGTATTCTTTGTTTGAAATGTGGTAAAATTTATGTCTCGAAATTGGTGGACAATTGACAAGTGAATTTGTTACCAAGGTAAGGTGGCAGAAGGGAGCCATAATCAAATAAAAAAATGTTGCCAAAGCTAAAAAAAAATCCCTGTGTAAAAAATTTCAACACAGACCTAAAGATTTAAAATCTGTCGTTGAGTGGGCAAGGGGTGAGCTAAAATTCATCCTAAAATAAAGTGAAGTGCAGGGGTAAGACAACAGGAAGGATTTTCCGATTGGTGTGAGCAATCACTCTAATATTAAACACTATTCAACTTACTGTCCACAATGAACTGTCGAACACAGTCCAAGCGAGAAAGGAATTCACAGAGTTTCAACTAGAGGATGGTGCTGAGTTTTATCTCCAAAATCACAGCCATTTAAAAGGGAGAATCATAGTCATCAAAGGTATAAAAGAGGGTGGAATAGAAGGGTAAGTTTTGTCAATAAGGGTAATAATTGCAGAGGATAAACGCAGTCCAAAAATTACCACTCAACAACATGGAGAAATAAATAAAAACATAGTCCAAATGCCTTGAAACTACCAATCGATTTCAGTAAGGTGTCAGGGTAAAATCATTGGCCCAAGGTGTGAAAACGAAAGGTGAAATTTTTCATAGTAAGGATAGACCTGAAGTATAACCACCACACATAAATTCACCGGGAAAATCATTCAAATTGCTGACGACATTTATTTAAAAATACAGAGATCATTCATTAAAATGAAGAGATTGAATGCAGAAAATAAAAAGAGGTTTGTGGCAGGAGGAAAACCACCTCAGAGGTAATCGACGCAACAATACATAAGGCTCACTCGACCAGGAATGATTATAGGGTTAGACGGTTGGGTAGAAACAAAGGTAGACGGCTTACAGGTTCATCCTTCGCTTCATCATCCTCGCACAAAAAAGTAGAGCGTTGAGATCCATAGGTCTTTTAATGCTAAAGCCATGACCGTAGATTAGGATCCTAGCCTACTACTCAGGCGAGGACCGACGAACTAAGGATGAAAGGAGAACAATCGCATGGGTCACAATCAAACATAGCTAGGTGGTCAATACATGCATGAAGACGAAGGCCATGGGAGTCAACAATCATCGAACTAGGCTAAGAGAAGTTCAGTCACCAATCTAAACATCCAATCTACTTACATAATCAACATGCAGATCCAAGCATAAAACTTACAACATCTATTATATAAATGAAAAGAGACTATCATTTCCTGATCGTCCGCTCTGAGTGACGTCTGCACGCTCCATGCAACTCCGACTCGCCGACCGTCGAGACTTCACCGGTACCTCTTATCCAATGCTTGGGGTACTCTTCTTCCCCCTTAGCCCCCCGAAGCGCAAAGGGGCCACACACTCACTATCTAGAGATTTCGACTAGCTCCCAGCTTGCCTCGCAAGGCTGAGCTACCACTCCTCATCGAGCTGGGTATCTCAACTCCCACAAGTTAAATCAGTCAAGTAGATATTTCTGCAGTGCAACATTATGCAAACAGATGATGATCCAATCTCCATCACCTCCCTTCATTATATAGAGTTTTGTGGTTCCTTACTTTCCAAAATTTCTCTTTTAGTTAAGTTTTTATAATTAAATTCCTAAAAATTCCTCCCCGTACAAGTGTCACCCATCCCCTTCCTTCCTCCATAAATTAACTTCTTTAATTAATTAATTATCTTTATTTCCCTCACCCACCTAGAGTTACTCATAGAATCACTCCTAGGTGTCCCCAAATTCTCTTAAAGGTTTTAATAACTTTCATTTTTATTAAATTGCTAGTTCAGTTCAAATTAGAAATCTCTTAAATGGTAGATTCTTTATTAAGTTTGACCTTCCACTTTTTCCCTTAAGTTCCCCTTTTTCCCTTTTTATGTTTACCTCTTTTCCTAGTTTCCTAAAATTTTAGATTTTCCCTCTTTCGCCTTTTTAATTAGAACCCAAAAAGGCAAGTACGGAATTTTAACCCTTTTTTCCCTTTTTCATTTAATTAGTATAATTTAAATTATCAAAAGATAAGCAATTAATCCCAATAGATTTTTTTTTTATGAATAATTTAAATTTCTTACTCCCTTCGGGTTACAAGATTTTACGAAGATCATAGATATTATTTAAGTTGTTTTTTTTTTTTAAATTATTTTATTATATATTATTATTATTATTATTATTATTATTATTATTTATTTTTTGATTTTTTATTTTTTTTCGGTAGACAAAATTTTACCACTAGCGTAATTTAGACTTAGACCTTAAATTTTGTACTAGGTGACATTTAGTTAGGGAAATTGATTTAAAAATACTTAACATGTATTTCGTCCTAAGACCATCTAGGTTCATTCCTCTATCATCAACAACACGACGTGCCCTTCAGGACGCACTAGGTGCTCCAAGGGTGCCACTCGCCTCATCTGATCCCTTTCGCGACGTGCCCTTCAGAACGCACTACGTGCTCCAAGAGTGCCACTCACCTCTTGACTGATTTGGTAGACATCAATAACCCCTGGAGTCAACACTCCGCCAGGTGAACTTGTGGGAGACTAAGGGCCTCTAAGAAATAAGGCCCCTGCCTTATTGCGTGCCCCTTAGAATCATCATGAGCGATTGTCGTAGTCTGCCCTCATGACATCGTGGGTCCTCTCGAACTAGGTAATTGTTAACCAATAGTTCGAGCCACGGCAGGAGTGCTAGTAGGCTGTGGTAGGGTTGTTGTCCACACCTCTCCCTCAACATCTCTAGTAGTCATGCGTGACCCCTTTACTCCATATGTGAGTCCGATCGACAAGCTATCGTCATCCTGCATCATCAACAAATCATTTCAGAACATATCCATATCATATCCTCTAATCAGAAGCACTAAAATCATAGTGAAACAATCAAACCCCAATGGTACACTCCCCGACTTGATCCAGAGTCCAAGGGGTTCCATCGATGCCTCGACATCTTCTAGGTCCATAATCCTACACTCTTAGTAAAACCGAGTCAATAGCACCTGTCTATGTCAAGGCGGAAAAAAACCAACATGTCATCATCCCATATCACCTCATAATCAAAATCAAAAGTTTTAATAGCATAATAATATGGATCACTTGCAAGCAAGTGTCCTCAAAGAATAAGTTCTCTCGGTGCACCAGAGCGAGATGTTACATACACTCCCTCTTGGTCTAAACTTCGTCCTGAAGTTTCATAGTATAAATGCCGAAATAAAGTGTATCATAGTATCATATGTCTATCTATAAAACAAAAATGGAAACTGCTAGTGCATATCATATGCATCCTCCCAGGTCACTGAGTGCGGACTATAATTGTCCCACTAGACCTTGACCTGATCTATCGTTCGACACTGTAGTTGTCGAACACGGCGATCCAAGATGCAGACCGACTCAATCGTGAGCGCCCCCTCGTCCAATACCTGCAAGGAACTCATGTCAATAACATGTGTAGGATCACTAATATAATGTCTCAAAACAGATACATGAAAAACATCGTGCATATGCCTTAAGGAATCAAGCAAGGTTAGTCGATAGGCCACGAGCCCCTTTCTCTCCACAATCTCTAAAGGTCCCATGAACCTAGGAGAGAGTTTAGATCCCTTTCCAAACTTGATCGAAGTCTTATGCGGTTTAACCCGCAAGAAGACTCGATCGTCGACCTCGTAACTACGGTTGACATGGTGCACATCGACATAACTCTTCTGTCGATCCTACGCTTCTTTAATCCTTTGTCTTCTTGTTTTCATTTTCTCTTCCATTTCTTGGATCGCTTCTAGTCCCACCAGGACCCTATCCTCAAGTTGATCCCAACTCAAAGGTGTCCGACATGGTCACCCGTAAAGAAACTTGAAAGGCACTATCTTAATGGTGCTTTGGTAACTGTTGTTGTAAGCGAATTCTACCAGTGGCAAGAATTCTTCCCAACGCTTTTGTTGGTCCATCACATACATGCACAACATGTCCTCCAAGGTATGGTTCATTCGTTTAGTCTACCCGTCAGTCTCTGGGTGATACACAATACTAAATTTAAGTTGGGTTCCCAAAGCCTCTTGGAAACTCATCCAAAATCGTCCAATAAACATCGATCCTTGATAGGATATAATCCTCTTAGGCATGCCATGTAGCCTCAAAATATCACTGATGAAAATTCTATCTATGTCAGGTGCTTGATACGTTGTACGCACATGAATAAAGTGAGCACTCTTCGTCAGAGTGTCTACTACTACGAAAATCGAGTCATGTTTCCTTGCCGTTAGTGGCAATCCAACAATAAAATCCATCGAAATAACATCCCATTTTGATTCTAGAATAGCATGTGGTTGTAGTAATCCTGCTGGGTGTCTATGTTTAGCCTTTACCTGCTAACATTCTAGACATCTAGAAACATAGTTGACTATGTCTACCTTCATTCCCTTCCAGAACAATAAGGGTTTAAGGTTTGCCCTCATCTTCGTGACTCTCGGGTGAGCCATGTAAACTGCTCTATGAGCCTCGCTCAGGATCAACATCCTCAACTCGTCGTTCGATTGTATGTAGATCCAATTTTTAAACCTTAATAAACCATCGCTATCAAATGAAAATCCTTCAAATCATGGTACCATCATTGTGTTTTGTCCCATAAAACCCTCGACCTCCTTGTACTAGTCATCGTCACACTGTAAAGTTAGAATCTTTTCACGTAGATTCATCTAAAGATGCAGCACCAAAAAGATGCCTGGTCTCCGACTCAATTCATTTGCCACTCGGTTCACTGTTCCTTTTATGTAAGTAATCTCGAAGTCGTACTCGCTAAGAAATTCTGACCAACAACGTTGTCGCGCGTTCAGGTCACTTTGGATAAAGATGTGTTGTAGTCCATAGTGGTCATTCTTTAGTTCAAATTTTCATCCAACAAGGTAGTGTCTCCAATCCTTCTAGGCATATACGATGGCTAACAACTCCAAATCATGTGTCGCGTAGTTCTCCTCATGCCTTCTCAATTTCCTTGAAATGTAAGCAATCACTCATCTGTCTTGCATAAAGACCCCGCCTAAGCGTTCCTTGGATGTGTCAGTGCATACCAAGAAGTCCGTGTCCATGTCAGGGACCTTTAGTATCGATGTTGTTGTCAACAATTCCTTGAGCCTCCGAAATGCTTCCGTGCATTTCTCGGTCGGAACAAACTTCTTGTTCTTCTTCTGCAACTCCATGATCAGATTTTCTATCTTCGAAAATCTTTCGATGAACCTTCAATGGTATCCTGCTAAACCCATAAAGCTACGCACTTCCAGGAAAGTCGTCGGCGTAGGCCATTCCATAATAGCCTCAACCTTGGTTGGATCCATGGCGATGCCTTCGTCGGAAATGACATGCCCTAAGTAGTGAATCTCTGATTGAAAAAATGAGCATTTGGACAATTTCCCATACAATTTGTGCTCTCGCAGACACTGTAGTACCAAGTGCAAGTCCTCGTCATGCTCCTCTGTCGTTCGAGAGTAAATCAAAATATCGTCAATGAATACTTGGATGAACTTGTCCAAGTACTCGCGGAACACCCCATTCATCAAACTCATAAATACCCCTGGGGCATTTGTCAGTCCAAACAGTAAAATGATAAACTCATAATGTCCAAACCTCATCTTAAAGGAAGTCTTAGGGAAGTCATCTTCCTTAATCCATAACTGGTGGTATCCTGATCGCAAGTCAATCTTCGAGAACACCATCACGCCCTTCATTTGATCAAACAGATCATCAATCCTCGGCAACAAATACTAATTTTTGATTGTTGCCTTGTTCAAATGGTGGTAGTCAATGAAAAGCCTCCATGACCCATCCTTCTTTTGTATGAAAATAACAGGTGCACCCCATGGTGACACACTAGGACGTATCAGTCCTAGGTCCAACAATTCCTTCAGTTGCATTTTCAGCTCTTGTAACTACATGGTCGACATATGATAAGGCGTTCTTGCTATCGGTTCAGTCCCCAGTTTTAGGTCTATGGTAAAATCCAATTCCCTCTCTGGCAGCATCCCAGTTAACTCCTCCGAAAATACGTCTGCAAAATCTCTCACCACCGAAAGGTGTTACTTTCATTAATCCCTTCTCGTTTAACGCAAGAATCGCATAAATATTCCACCCCTTGCGCATGCTCTTTTGTAGCTGTAAGGTAGAGATTAACCTTAGGAAAACTCCCTGGTTCCGTCCTACAATCACACGTCTTTGTCCCTCGTCATCGACCAAGCTCACCCGTTTCATCCTACAATTGAGTATCGCCTCATGCGATTCCAACCATTCCATACCAATCACGACGACATAAGATCCTAAGATCGTGATGTACAGGCTGGTCCTAGTGAAAAACTCTCCCAGGTTAAGGGTACATCCCGTAACCTTTCCTCCAACCTTTTGTTTGGCTCCCAAAGCCATCTCTACGAAGCTAAACTCGTCCTGTTCGACTGCCTTTACCTTAATCCTTTTTAGCACTGCACTAGAAATGTAACTCTCGTTAGCACCCGGATATATCAAAATACTAAGGGTTTGGTCAGCGACGATACCTGTCGTCTCGAGCATAGTTGACTGATGCTCTACCTAGCAGTTATGCACTGCTACATGAATTCGATGGGCCTTTCCCATATCTCCCACGGTAGTGGGTCCAACTGATCCAGATGCTCTAGTTCTCTCCACAAGGTAGTCGCGCTGGTAGTGTGGCTCCCCACACATCCAACACCCCTTCTTCAGCCCAGTAGTCCTGGTACCCAAAGTAGAAGATGATGACCCACCAACCTGGAATCCTAGTCTGTTCTATTGAACAGGCCTAAACTGTTGTTGTTGCGGTCGATGTTGCTGCTAATGCTGTGGTCCCTGATAAGGTGTCCACTACTAAGGCATCGATCACCGAGGTGTAGTGAAAGTGGATCCCCTCTAGAAGCCACGATATCCCAACATATTTCTAGTTGGTGTCTGATGTTGCTGTGCTCCAGATAACACCTGTCCTGCTGGTCTCGCTAGAGTCCTGGTATGACCCCCAGTGAAAAGCTCCTCCTCTGCTATGAGGGCCTTCTAGACGACATCATGCAAGGTTTGAGGCATCAAAATCCTAACCTTTGCACGTATGTTGCCTTTAAGGCCGAACACAAACCTGTTGACCTTAAGTTTCTCAGTGTTAAGGTGCGGGGCATACCGGAGTAGTTCCATAAAATGGGCCTCGTACTTGGGCACCGTATTACCGCCCTGTCGTAAGGTGTTGAAATCATTGAGTTGATGCTCAATGAATTCCTCATATAGGTGCCTCTCTCGGAACCGTTCCTAGAAAAGTTCCTATGACATGTCTTTGACGACCATGTTTAGCTGTAGTAGGAGTATCTTCCACCATAAAAGAGCGCTCCCCTTTGGTTGAAATATTGCCATCCAGACCTTCATGTTGGAGGTATAATCCCGAAGTGTGAAGCACATCACCATGTTCTCCAACCATGCCTCAGTGGCTGTGTCGTCCGGGGCACCAAGGAACTTGAGAAATTTGACCTTCTCGATTTTACGGTGAATGCTACCAGTATCAACCAGAGCACGTGATGAAACCTGCGGGTGGTAGTGCCCTGGCCTCATATCTATCCAAATGGTTGATCAATGCCTCATACATGCACTTAGAAGATCTCATCATTCCGACTACATCACCAAACGCTATCTGCTCATGTCCGAGAACCCGCTCGTCTCCCTGGGGGTTAGACCCCTCAGGTGTGGATGCTACTGGAGGCGTCACACCTCCTCCCCTATCACCCCATCATCTGCCTCTGCGGCGTCCTCTAAACATGATTACCTACACGCAAACAAGTCAACTCAATTAGCGACATTATAATCTAATCATATCAACGAAAGCCATAGCGATCCCAAATCACGGGTTGAACCTCGCTCTGATAGCACATGTAACATCCTCCCATTTCGTCACGACAACAAGCCTCACATAACAAGTGAAAATATTTTTTTATTTTTTTTTGTGTGTGTAGGAAGGTAATGATGACATTATACTCAACATCACAACACAACGACAAGCACAACGCATGCAACTCAAGCAACAACTACATAACGACCTAACATAAAAACACATCAAGCACCTGGAAGTAATGTACGACATTCAACCGACGAAGAATAAGAATGACTACCCACCTGTCCTACCCGGCAATGGTTAGGACCTCCAGGACACATAAGCAATGCTCAAGCCCAGGTTCTCATCGATTTTGACCATTTAAGGTATCAAGGATGGCGACTGTTCTGAGGAACAAGGAGGTGTCTACATCCCACCCAAAACAAACAAGTCCAAGCCGACTAAGCTAAATGACAACATCAAGAAGATCCAGGTGCAACCATCATAAAAAGGACACATGTAACTTCAACTTTCATGGCGAGGGAGAGCATTATCATATTCATGCATTATAATACAATTTACAATCACCAATTACCTACCTAATTTAGCAGGTCTAAGTTTTGCAATCTAGTCATTATTCTCCTTACTAATTTTAATATTATTACCCTCTAAATGGACAATTCTATATTAATCCACATCTCCGTCCAACTAGCTATTACTTGAATAATCATATTAACAATATTAAAGTATTTTTCACTCCCTAAATGGAATAATGTATTTCCTACGTTTATGTGCAAAGTCAATTTATTTTTCTTTACAATGGTACTTAGCATTTATGGACCCACTAGAAAAAACATAAAAGGCAATAACTTAATACCTCAAGTCATTAAGAAGTTACCATTCTCCTTTCTTATACTAATTTAATAAGATATTATTTCCAAAAGGTGAATCTAGCCACTATCCTTTTCTAATATTAATTTATATACATCTAAAAGATCTTGAACCTTCCCCTCTTCTCAATAACAAGTTATAATTATTGATATGAAAATTTTACATAAACACTTAAAATTTTCCCAGTGATAAATCTAAGGGAAACTCTATAACATTTTTTCTTATTTTAAGGATAATACCCAAGTAAGCCTAAATTTGTTAGAGCGCAATATCTAGGTTAACAATCATAAATAAAACAACAAGATACTAAGTGAAATGGATTGTATTAAGGGGAGTAACTATTTTTCTCACAACCTCTAACCCACTCTCTCTCTATATATCTAAGTATTACATTATTTATAACTTGCCAGAATAATTCAATTAAATATAAACTCATTTACTTAACACACTTATTTGAGCACACTCCCTAAACATTTAAGACTTAATTTAATAGTGAAACCAATTTGATATGACATAGTTACTTAAACATACTTACTTAGCACCCTTTCTACAATATATAAATCTTGCATTAATAAAAGCTATGAGTCTATCATTAAGGCCGAGTGTGAGCATGAAGGCTCTGAGTACAAGGCAAGGAAAGGTCATAATTTGAGAGTGAGCATTTAGCTTTGAACAAAAATGAGGAAATGTCAGAATCTGAGATCTACATCGAATCATGAACGCAGACAAAGATAGACATCTGTAACATTTTAAGCAAATGAGTTACAGATTTGTTGTCTCGGTATCAACGATTTCGCCAGGTATGAAATTCACAGGAATCCATCAATGATTTCGCCAGGTATCAAGGGAAAAAACAGTAAAATTTTCAACGCAGTCTCAGTCACAATTTCCAGGAAGAGCATGGTCAATGAAAGGGGTAAATCACCATCTAACACAAAGTATTCTCTGTCTGAAATGTGGTAAAATTTTTGTCTCAAAATTGGAGGACAGTTGACACGTGAAGTCATTACCAAGGTAAGGTGGCAGAAGGGAGCCGTAATCAAATAAAAAAACACTACCATAGCTCAAAAAAAAAATCCCTGTGTAAAAAGGTTCAACTCAAACCCAAAGATTTAAAATCTGTCGTTCAGTGGGCAAGGGGCGAGCTAAAATTTGTCCGAAAATAAAGTGAAGTGCAGGGGTAAGACACGAAGAAGGATTTTTCGATTGGTGTGAGCAATGGCTCTAATATTAAACACTGTTCAAATTACTATCCACAATGAATTGTCGAACACAATCCAAGGAAGAAAGGAATTAACAAGAGGATGGCACTGAGTTTTATCTCCAAAATCGCAACCATTTAAAAGGGAGAGTCACAGTCATCAAAGGTATAAAAGAGGGTGGAATAGTAGGGTAAGTTTTTTCAATAAGGGTAATAATTGCAGAGCATAAACAAAGTCCAAAAATTACCACTCAACAACATGGAGAAATAAATAAAAACGTAGTCCAAATGCCTCGAAACTGCCAATCGATTTCAGTAAGGTGCTAGGGTAAAATCATTGGCCCAAGGTGTGAAAATGAAAGGTGAAATTTTTCATAGTAAGGATAGACCTAAACTATAACCACCACATAGAAATTCACCGGGAAAATCATTAAAATTGCCGACGACGTTTATTTAAAAATGCAGAGATGCTTCATTAAAATGCAGAGATTGAACGCAGAAAATAAAAATAGGTTCATGGCAAGAGGAAAACCACCTCAGAGGTAATCGACGCAGCAAGGCATAATGATCACTCGACCAGTAATGATCATAGGGTTAGATGGTTGGGTAGAAACAGAGGTAGACGAATTACAGGTTCGTCCTTCGCTTCATCATCCTCGCACAGAAAAGCAGGGCATTGAGATCCATAGGTCTTTTAATGCTAATGCGACGACCGTAGATCAAGCTCCTAGTCGACTTCTCAGGCGAGGACTAATGAACTAAGGATGAATGGTGAACAATCGCATGGGTCACCATCAAGAAAACATATGTGGTCAAGACATGCGTGAAGACCAAGTCAATGGGAGTCAACAATCATCGAGCTAGGCTAAGAGAAGTTTAGTCATCAATCTAAACATCCAATCTACTTACATAATCAACATGCAGATCCAAGCATAAAACCTATAGCATCTATTATACAAATGAAAAGAGAGTACCTCCCAACCAATGCTAGGGGTACTCTTCTTCCCCCTTAGCCCCCTGAGCCGCAAAGGGGCCACACACTCACTATCCAGAGATTTCGACTAGCTCCCAGCTCGCCTCGCAAGGCCGAGCTACCACTCCTCACCGAGCTGGGTATCCCAACTCCCACAAGTTAAATCAGTCAAGTAGATATTTCTTCAACGTAACTTTACACAAACAAATGATGATCTAACCTCCATTACCTCCCTTCATTATAACTTTCCTTTTTATTAAATTGCTAGTTCAGTTCAAATTAGAAATCTCTTAAATTGTAGATGCTTTACTAAGTTTGACCTTCCGCTTTTTCCCTTTTTATGTTTACCTCTTTTCCTAGTTTCCTAAAATTTTAGATTTTCCCTCTTTCCCCTTTTTAATTAGAACTCAAAAAGGCAGGTGTGGAATTTTAACCCCTTTTTCCCTTTTTCATTTAATTAGTATAATTTNTAAAATTTGAGAGAACAACCATAACACACAAATAATAGTTTCTATTACCCTAAATCAAATTGCAATACATGAATATATAGTTGGAATCAGATTGAACTATCTCCAAACATAGAGATAATTGTTGAGAGAATCTCTCAATAACCTCCTACAAATCTTCAATAGATTCAAACCAAATCCAAACCAATCTATTGTAAGCATTATTCCAACATTAATTTCTTGAAATAAAAAATACTTGGAGACGAACGAGTGGTAATAGCTAGCAACCCTTAGACTCGATGATATTTTTAATTCACCATGACTCTAGAGAAAACACGACTAAACTCGCAGAGTAACTGGAGCTCAAGATCAGAACTCCTCCTCTCAGAATGTGAAGTTATAGAAGGTAACCAAAACCACCTCACTTCTGAACCCAATGAAACCTCGATCCCTTCACTTTTACAAATTGTAGGTTGAGAGGTAGGCGTCACTCCCAAAGTATAGAGAACCATGTGAAAGAAAAAGACATGGACTTAAATGGCTGGGTAAAAGCATGAAGTACCAAACCAATGTACAAGGTTTCATTGGATAGTGGAGCTTGATTTGATCAATAGTCACCCTTCCATAACTACACATAGTCAAAATCTCGTGACAGTTGCGAATAGTGGGTTTTTCAACCTAGGACTCATATTGTAAACGAAACAATATTTGGAGTTTAAGACTCTTCCACCTTGGAATCATAGGATGAAAACACTTAAGGGTTTGTACCTTGATCGTCTTACACAAAAGTTGTTTTGTCTCTTAAAATCTATAATATCTTATGAAACCATAACTATATATGTTATATATGTTTTAAAATTTGATTCTCAATAAGAGTAATTCTATACAAATCACACTTTAGTATACACAAGTGTAAATACCTTGATTAAACTTATATGATGACCTTTGTGTGGAAATAAACAACATCGACTACATAAATATATTGTTATATCTATGACTAGCTTGTTGGGAAGCATGTAACTCTTAAAAATACATATTGGTGATATCGTATCAGTCCTTAAGAAGACTTAGACCTGGAGTTGTTGAATAATTTAATCTCAAGGGTTTATAAAATGGTATATAATGCTCATAGTCAACAGTAAGACAAGACCAAGGACAAAGGATCATATTCATGTTTTTAAATAGAATGGAACTAATATCTTAGTGACCTAAAATAAATAAACAATTTTTTTTTGTACTGTTTATAGGTTATATTACATATGGTTTTAGAGTAGTAGGTTACAACACTAAGGCCTAAGGGAATCACCAGAAAAATATAAAGTTTTTGATGAAAAAAATAACAAAATAATTGTTTATTGTTACAAACAAATTGTTTCAAATTTTTATAGTCGTGTAGGAAATTATAATCAACAACCTAATAGAAATACAGAGCATCCCTGAAAGTAGCTCGACAACAAAGGTTTTGGAAACTATGAGGAATCTATTAGTGGAATTAAAAACATTTAAGGATGATAATGAGAAACTAAAGAAAGCATGGGAATATCAAGAAGAAATAAATGGGATGTTTTTATGAACCATAGAAACAAAAAATAGTCCAAAGAATAATGATGTGGATGAAGAATTCAGTAAAAAATCTTCAAAGGAATCAAGCAAAGGGACTAAGAAAAAAAACCTCTTTTAAGAAAATTAAACCTTAAACTTAAGACGAAGAGTCTATAACTAAAGAAGAGGAAGAAGCCTGGTTATTGGACATAAAGAAATATTTTCAGATTTACAATTATTGTAGTAACATGAAAGTGAGAATGACCATCTATAACTTAAAGGGTAAATCTAGTGTATGGTGGCAGGATATAAAATTAGCAAAAGGTTTAAAGGAAAATAAAATGGAATGGACATATTTAAAAAAATATTTTAAGAAACAATGCTTTTCTTAAAGTTATTATGAGAGAAAAACCAAAGATTTATATGATTTGAACTTAGGATAGAGGTTTATGAAGGATCCGATTACTAAATTTATGAAATTTTTGAGATTCGTGCCTTATATAAATGATGAAAAGGTAAAGGTTCATAGGTTTTTAAGTTTCTTACCTCAGTCATATAAGGACACACTAGAGAAATTAAACAAGATAAATTCAATCAAAGGAAAAAAGGTTTCAAACCATCACCATTTCGTAATATGTCCAAAGGACATCAACAAAACAATTTTTCTATGAACTCATCACAAGTACAAGAAAATAAATCGGTTAATTTGGGATTTAAGAAAAAAATTGATAATGCTAGAGAACCATTGAAATGTTGGGGATGTGGTGAACCACATTTATTGAGGAATTGTACATACATGAATTCTACGAAAAAAACTATCTGATAACATTTTCTTGATGATGGACCACACTTTTTTGGTCCAAAACGTCGAATATCAAAAACCTATGCGATGAATCCGAAAGAACTATCTGATCAAAACAATGGTCGCAAAAGTCTTAGAACATAAATATCCATAACATATGATTCAACAGTTGGAGATATTGGCAAAAGTGTCCATACAATCAATGTTGCTCTGGATGGAAGATAAGCACATCACCAATCTACCATTGTGGAAATTGAAGGTAAGTCTCATGATAGAAAAAATTCTATTTTAATAAAACCTAGAGCTAGTTTAAGTTATGTTACCCCATCTTTGGTAGACTCAAGCAAGCTGAAAAAGGTAAAACATACTAAATCTTGGTTAGTACAAAATTAGCAACATGAAAAAAGAGAAGATTAATTGAATTCATTCCTAATTGTAAGTTGTATATAAATGGTGAGGACACAAATGTAAATTCTTAATTTTTTGGGGGGACTACCCAAAAAAACGCCCTCTTTAGAGTAAAAAAGAAAAAATAGAAAAAAATAAATTTCTAACATTTTTGCTAAACCTAAAAAAAAAGGCAAAAACACTCAGATCAAGTCGCATCCTTTCAAGTTGCCTTCCTTTCAAGTAGCCTTCACATCGCCTTCCCTTTTATCTTGAGTTTTGAGCTTGAGCTTTCGCTTGAGCTTGGAGCTTGAGCTTGGAGCTTTCCAGCCTTAGCTTTTCAGTTTCCCTGTGTCCCTCAGTAAAGGGGGGAGCCCACCCATTATCCAGCCCCTTTAGAGTAAAAAAATGCTAAACAAAAAATAAGGCAAAAACAATCAGATCAAGTCGCCTTCCCTTTTAGCTTGAGTTTTGAGCTTTCGCTTTTCAGCCTTAGCTTTTCAGTTTCCCTGTGTCCCTCAGTAAAGGGGTTTGTCACGTCCCTCTCTTGGGGACGCTCTTTCCGGTATATGAAATACATCAATATGTCAATATGAAAAAAATTATTGTTCTCTACGTAGACCGGGGGGGACTACCCAAAAAAATGCCCTCTTTAGAGTAAAAAAGAAAAAACAGAAAAAAATAAAATTCTAACATTTTTGCTAAACCTAAAAAAAAAGGCAAAAACACTCAGATCAAGTCGCATCCTTTCAAGTTGCCTTCCTTTCAAGTAGCCTTCGCATCACCTTCCCTTTTATCTTGAGTTTTGAGCTTGAGCTTTCGCTTGAGCTTGGAGCTTGAGCTTTTGCTTGAGCTTGGAGCTTTCCAACCTTAGCTTTTCAGTTTCCCTGTGTCCCTCAGTAAAGGGGGGAGCCCACCCATTATCCAGCCACTTTAGAGTAAAAAAATGCTAAACAAAAAATAAGGCAAAAACACTCAAATCAAGTCGCCTTCCCTTTTAGCTTGAGTTTTGAGCTTTCGCTTTCCAGCCTTAGCTTTTCAGTTTCCCTGTGTCCCTCAGTAAAGGGGTTTGTCGTGTCCCTCTCTTGGGGACGCTCTTTCCGGTATATGAAATACATCAATATGTCAATATGAAAAAAATTATTGTTCTCTACGTAGACACCCTTTCCTCCAGCGTGATCACAGACACTGATACTCATCCTAACGACTTTTAGGCAGAAACAATTTATAGGTCAAAACCCTACCACTATCGTAAAACACTTGTATTGTGTGATCCCAATGTTCATACATGGGTGTTTGTAGATAATGAAATAATGAGATGGTTCAGCTCTAATGAGTTCTAAATTAGTTATTTTCTAAATGAGTTATTGTCTCTTGACAGAGAGACACACAGATGTATGGATCTGTACCTTTTATCTTTCCTATTATTATATCACCACTGGCCTTGTACTAAGGCGAAATCAATCCATTTGATTAATGATTGATTAGAGGGAGCGGTTGTTTCTCCTTCTCTTTAGTTTACTGACTAAAGTCGCCTATAGATCCCCTTTGGGGGCTCACCGAGAGACGTAATCTAATTGGAAAGATACCTACCCGGGCTGGAATTCCTGGTTCGAACCCAGGCGTCTTCATTTCATATTATATATCTAATTACGCTTCCATGACTCTTATACTAGTAGGAATTAGCGTTCCTGCCCCATGACTCTTATACTGGTAGGAAGTGAAGCCTCTGATTGGAGCCTAGCCTTACACTGAGATCCTCTTAACCAAGCTAAGCACAAACCCTAGCTCCATGCCTCCTAAAGAGACTTACTCGGTGTCTCAGCATCCTTTGACTTGATATGCTAGCAAGTGTGGAGGGCCCGTGAGATGTCCACACCGGATTACTTTTGTCTGGTGAGCACCTCTAAGTGGAAGGTCAAAAGGTCCGTGGAGGTAGGCCTGGGCCTGGGCTTCGGGATTTGGGGCTAGCCTGGCGCTGATCGCTTCATTGCTTGACTAGGACCCTTCAACATTACTAAATATTTACCTCGCTAATTGAGCCGGAGGTAAGCCTTTGTTCTAACAGATATAGGGACAGACTTTGTACAAGGCTCATTTCTGAAATAGGATTTGGCGTAATTCAGTTTGGACTGTTAGAAGTAGGGGGCTCGGAGTGCTTCATTTCTCGACAAGGATACAACCCTAGCTCCATGCCTCCTAAAGAGGGAGTACTCGTTAAGATAGTCATCCTCGACTTGGATTGCTAGCAAGAGAGGGGCATCGAGATTCCCCATCAGATTACCTTTCTAAGACGATCACCTCATAATCGGCTCAAGTTAGTCAGACTCAAGCGAGTCGAGGGTCAAAGGGTCCATGGAGGCCGATGTCGACTTGAACCATGAGACGCCTGGAGGCAATGCGACCTTGAGAGAAGGCTTCAGATCCTCCTCTTGAAAATATCTAGCCGTGATAAGGGCTTGTATCCGTTAGAAGATGTATTGGTTATGCCCTAAAGGGTAACACCCAATGTGAGTAACACTTGGTCCTCTCCTTTTGAAAAAGTCTTACCTCTGATCTAGGTTACCTCAGGCTTCCTCGACAAGCTCTTAACTCTGAACTAGCTTACCTTGGGTTTCCGACAAGCAATGTTTACATTCCTTGTTGGCAAATATTGAACAAGCAACGAATGCATGTTGATGATTGTTGTCTTTGATGGCAACAACAGAAATGGCAGGATATGAAGAATAAAAACCCTTGGGGATTCGGACGTAAAAGCTCAGGAGGAACAACATTGAATAAAACGCGCGCAGCAAGAGTTTACAGAGAAGAAGGAAGACACAGATCCAGTGACCATTGGATCCCATCCAAATTTCCCAAAAGGCCGACAACTGTCAGATCTGCAGAAGTTGCGAGGGAGATAAGACATTGGAGATTCGAGGATCGGGATTTCAATATGCAAAGTTCACTCGACAACGAAAACCCCGAAATCGCGATATACGATTTCGCGATTTGATCGCAACCGTTAAAAGCAAGCTTGATATATGGACCATTGATTTTGCTCATCGGAGAATCGGGAATCGG
>SNQJ01S0052796.1:75022-95747 GCA_010110895.2 Picea sitchensis | reverse complement strand
AATAAAATGATTGAATTTGTCCACATATTAACTTAATTTAAAATTAATCATAATTTTTTATAAATTATTACTAAAAATATCAATGATATCAGGGGGCATTAATAGATAAACTTTATTAATAATAAAGTTCATTTATTAATGCCCCCTCCCACCCTTCCAATAAAGTTCATCTATTAATGCCCCCCTCCCATCCTCTATAGAAGATGGAAGGGGGCATTAATAGATGAACGTTAGGGGGGCATTAATAGATAAACTTTATTAATAATAAAGTTCATTTATTAATGCTACCCCCTTCTACCCTCTATAGAGGGTGGGAGGGGGCATTAATAGATGAACTTTATTAATAATAAAGTTCATCTATTA
Source organism: Picea sitchensis (assembly GCA_010110895.2). NCBI lineage: Eukaryota > Viridiplantae > Streptophyta > Pinopsida > Pinales > Pinaceae > Picea > Picea sitchensis. Next base: position 95,384 of record SNQJ01S0052796.1, on the reverse strand, counting down.
ATGCCCCACCTCCCACCCTCTAAAATTTTACAACTATATATATAATTAAAGAAAAAGTAATTCTACACCTATAAAGAACAATAAAATAATTATATATTAGCAATCACACTTTTACCAAATTCAACTTCCATTGTCCGTATCACAGTTTTGATTGTGAACTTTGCCGAATGCAACTTCCATTAACATCATCAACTTTGCCAAATGTAACTTCCATTGACATCATCATGAACTTATATGTTGTGTTAGATAAAGATGGTAAAACAATTCCATATAATTCTATATTATCGTATATCGACAATGATTGTAATATTTTGTTTTCAGTTATAAGTATGATTAGAGATACATATGAAAAAAAAAAATACATACTTACGTATATCTATCATGATTGTATGAGAAAATTTTGTAATATTACTTTTAAGTTTATAAAATTTTGTAATTTTTTTTAAGTTTTAAGTATGATTAGAGATATACATGGGATTTTTTTTTATATTAATGCATATCTATAATGATTTAAGAACAACACGCATTTAATAGATCAAAGATTGGTGTATCTGGTTTCCCTGGCATATTGATCTATTTGGGTCCCGATCACCATTGACCCTCTCAAAGTTAAATCCATCATTTCAATTCCTCCACCTCGTACTTTGTGACCCTTGATATCATTGATATTTTTAATAAATTTCAAAACGGTTAACTTAATTTTCTTCTACCTTAATCCCGTAATTTACTTTTTTGGGGTTGTCTAAACATTTACTTTTTTAACTTTTTCACAGGAATAACCTGAAAAGATTTGGATGATTTTTTTTTTATTTTTTTAATTACATTTTTGAATGCATAAATGGATTTCTTCTATGTTAATCTCTTAACTTATTTTTTGGGGGATTGTCTAAACATTCACCTTTTTAACTTTTTTCACAGGAATAGCCTGAAAAGATCTTGGTGAAATTACTATTTTTTTTTTTTTTAAATTACATTTTTGAAAATATAAATGGATTGAGTACCCTAAGAAACCTTTAGGACATTCGAATTATACAAACTTAATCACTGAAATACTCAGTTCCAACAATTTTTACTCAGATTTTGAGCAAAAATTGAACTGAAAATATACCCATAAAACCTCAACAAGGAGAATGTTTAGACTACACTTTTTTTTTTAATGTCTAGGTCACAAAGTTAACTGTATAACTTACGTTATATAATTTTCATCAAAATTACTTTTTTTAAGCATAATTTGAGGAAAAACATTGTTTAAAAAAAATAAAATAATATACACGAGGTTCTCAAAACCGTTAAATAAATGTACTCGTTATAAACTCTAACTGTGTAACTTACCTTATATAATTTTCATCAAAATTAATTTTTTTAAGCATAATTTGAGGGAAAAAATTCTTTAAAAATAAAAAAAATAATATGAAGGAAAGTTTTAATTTTTAAGTGAAGCTTTACATTAAAACTTTTATCCTATAAATGAACCCATGAACCCAAATAGGAAAACAACTTTGACACACCTACAAGATCGAAACTATCCTGTCATATATAGACAATAAGCATTTGCGCTGCTGTGTTTCAACGAGCATTTGATAAGCACACGATCTAGAGGGAAAGTGAAGATGGATGCAGCTAACTCCGATTCTCGTTCCCCGCAGAGACAAACTTGTTCCAGCGATGAGTGCACGGAAAGGATGAGCAGACGAAGAGGCAGCGTTAGCCTCTCGCAGAGTGCCCAGCACAAGAGTCTTGATGATCAAGAGTATGACCATAACAGGTATGGTAGATTATTCAATAAGTATTGTAATTTTTTTTTTTTTTTTCCTCGTTCAATTTTAAATATTGATAGTTTATACGATCTGATCTGAAAATGTAATTATTTTTATTTATGTGTTTTTTTCTAAGAGGTTATAAGTTCAAATCCAGAGGAGGGTAGGGTAGAGTAGGGTAGGGTATGTATATCTCAATAAACTTTATTAGTTAAATTATTGGGCAGAGAGAATTCCTTGTCCCACAAACAAAGAAGTCTCATACATCAATTTGGTGTCTATCTTTTTTTTTATTTGTTAATTGGTCTAGACCTTCTTGGCATAGGGATTAAGGGATTAACCTTTGGCTTGAGAAACGGCGACTCAGGGGCATCTAAGTCATATAAGCCGTCAAAATCACCCGGGGATCGCACCCGGCCTGAGCCACACCAACCCTTAACATGGTTGGATTTTTTGTCCCCACAGCTTTCGAATCTGTGACTTTTCAACACGGAGTGGCTTAACAACACACTCCATCACCAACTGTCCTACACCTCAGAAACAATTTAATATCTATCTTGAAAATAACCTTAAAAATAGATAACTATTATTATTATTAATCTCTATATACTATATTAAGTTGATCGTCCCTCTGCTTGCTATCTGTCAGAGAAGAAGACGAACAATATATACAAGCCAATATAAACTTGAAGAAGCTTCAATTTTTGGAGGATCATTACAACGATGACTGGTAAGGAAGTAAATATTTGAGACTTTGATGTTTTATCTCCAATGTATGCGAAGCTTTCTGCAGGTTTACTTATTCTGTAATGTCGATGGGAGATTTAATCTTGGGTGTTTTTTTGGATTAATATGCTGATATTATCCCCTGTTCTCTCCATATATATTATATTTCTTTTCAGGTTGAGAGACTTATACGACCCTTTTCGTGCAACATGCCTTGACCCAACACCGGAAGCGATGGAGTCGGCTATATTAGACTTTTTCGATTTTAAGTTTGTTGCGACGCTTCCGTCTGAAAAATTTGGATTGATATATAGCTGTCAAGTGGACGGCTGCCTGAAGGTTTTCCGAGACCGTCCATTCGTACATAAGCACTTGAAGGAAAAACACCCAGAACTTCTGCAACAAGTGAGAGAAACTTCAATAGACGCAGTGTATTTTCGCAACTACATGAGGTAAGTCGTAAGTCATTTTAGGTTAACAATGATTAACAATGTGTATTTTTTTGGGTTAATATTAGGTTATAGTTGCAACTTTTAAAGGGTTAGGGTAATGTCGTAAGTCATTTTAGGTTAACAATGATTAACACTGTGTATTTTTTTGGGTTACTATTAGGTTATAGTTGCAAATTTTAAAGGGTTAAGGTAATGATTATTTTGGGGGTAATATTAGGTTATAATTGCAAATTCACAGGGTTAGGGTATGAAAACTTTAATAATTTATTTTTTTAATTATAAGAAATAGTAAATAAATAATTTGTTAGAGTAATCTAAATTAGATCTAGGATTAAAATAAGTGTCCTGATATAATTTAATAGTATATTTATAGATACATTCACAATTTAGGAGTACCACTCTATGGTATGGATTTTTCTAGTCTTATCACACCTAGAGTACAAAACTAAAAAGAGTACAAGACTTACTTCCCCATCATTTGACTTATTTCCTATCCACTTTGAATTTGAAGGAAATGAGATGGTTTTGATCCACTTATGTAGGTAAATGAAATCATTATACAAAACGAATCTCTTCTCTCACAAACAAATAAATCTTATATGCCAATCTAATATCTAATTTAATTATAACCTTATTTGAAATGACTATAAATGTTAAAACATCATAATATCTCTAATTTTTTTTATTTTATTTTTATTGTTTACAGGGACCCAAATGCACCTTATCCCGAACAGGTATGGTAATATCTTTGGTCATTTTGTCCATTTTTTCCTTACTTGGTAAGGTTAGGAAATAATAAAGTTAGTAAGTATTGTGTGTAGGATCTAATTTTTTTTAATTATTTGGTTATGTTGCTTTTCATCATTAAAGGTGAATTTCAAAAGGTGTGAAGTAAAACATATATCCTATGTTATTAAAACTTAGAAAGGGAAGATAATATCAAATAATTAGAAACTTAAATTTTTAGATTTAATAATGGCATATTTGTTGTAGGAGATCTCTTTTTGTTAATCTCTGTGTTTTTATCAATATTGATATCCCCATATTTTATTTTAAACATTTTGTTTTTCTAAGCAGTAAGAGGTGTATGCAAATGTCTGAACCTAGACAATTCTGAAATGTTATAAATGTTTATAATTATATGATATATATAGTACTTTCTATGAGCTGATGAGACCAGTAATTTTTAAGAGCTTACTATCATACTGTGTGTATTTTGATTTCTATTTTAAAATAACAAATATACACTTTTAAAAAAAAATATGAAATTGAAAAATTGTTTTGCAGAATTTCACTGACAATAAACCAAAAACAATTCTTTTAATGAATTTTTTAACAAACTCATGCACTTATAACGTATATTTCATGTGATTAATGCAGGAAAGCGACCTGCCACCTCCTCCCCCGGTTGTGGTGCCTATACCAGGAGCTGGGTAAGCATCTGTTTTGGTTTTGTCAGTTCAACTTCGTATCTTATACTTGACATGTAGTCATATGTTATTGAACTAACTTGTTTATATTCACCTGTCTGATAAGTAGTAATTTGTTTATATTCACCTGTCTGAACATATTTAAATTTGGAAATGATGAATATATTTTAGACCGATGGGTCCATTTGTGATTGCTCCTAAGGAAATCGTTCTCAAAGTGATGGGACCACCAAACCTAAACGATCCAACAATTAGCCCCGAACCTCGGCCTCCAGCAAGGTATTTTTTTGTCGTTGATTGTAATTGGATTGTAGGTCTTCCTGTATATGTTTGATTGGTCCGGGTAATTATTTTGACTGGAAATGGGTCTGAGGTTTTGGGAAAGTAAAAAAAATAAGGTGGTTTTTTGGTAAGAGAATAGTTAAGCATGTAAGACCTGTCTTATAAGAAAATCTTTTTTCTTTCGTACAGCTATGCTCACGAGGACGACCAGGTCGTAGAGGTAATCGTTGTAGAAGACGACAGTCCTTGAGGGGTGTTAATAAAAGGGTATCCATTTTTACAATTGAAAAGTAGTGTTTACCTAACACAAAATTTCAAAAAAAACGTGGTAAGTCTATAATATGCAGAAGACTTTTGCAGAAACTGAACCCAAGAGATAAAATGGATTGTACCTTTCTCATGCTACACGCAGATCCTTGTGAAAGACATAAGCATACCCAACGTCTCCATAGCCTTTGTAGTCATGGCATGTAGCCATATAGATCTTATGTAATGGTTTCCAATTGCATTGGTAGTAATGTATATAGAAAGAATGGTTTTTTCCATTGTATGCCTTGGTCTATGGTGCCAGGGACAATGCTTTTAGAAATATAGATCCATTATGTTTATTCTGATAGTTTCTGTGTTCAAGATTGTGGTAGTAATCTATATAGAAACAATGGTTTTTCCCATTATATGCCTTAGTCTATGGTGCCAGGGATAACGCTTTTAGAAATATAGATCCATTATGTTTATTCTGACAGTTTCTGTGTTCAATATTGTGATAAGTTTGAAGAAGGTAGATTATGATAAGTTTGAAGAATGTATTTGATAAGTTTGAAATTAATTTATTTTATTTTATTATTTTTAAATAAATATAAAAGCTTAACTTAATATCCTATAGGAACATTTTTCTTTATCATTTAGTAATCTTAATGGTTTGTGTTCATCATAATGTTTTGTGTTCATGTTTATGATTTGTAATCAATATTGGTTAATATTGAACATTCCTTTTGGATAAGTCTGCAATAGATGATTCAGATAATGAAATGTGATTGATGCATTTCATATTATAAAATACTTAAATGATACTTAAATGATATGGGAGATTTAAAATTTAAAAAATAAATAAACTATGAAATAGTTAAGTGATATGATATATTTAAAATTTTTAAATATAAATAAATAAATATAATTTTTTTTGNGGATAATGAATTGTGATTAATACATTCCATATCATCAAATTAAGAAATACTTAAATGGTATAAAAGATTTGAAATTTTATAAATAAATAAATAATAAATGAATGTATTAATATTATTAATAAATAGTATTACTTATCTGTATGTATGATGAAACTCAATCTTCATTGGTTGTGTTAAATTGTTACTATTTTTTAATATATAATAATGAGTCATTAAATATGAATTTGTTTACTTTAACTATTTTTAGGTATTAACTACTTTTATGTATTATTGTTATTTTTTTTTGGAAGTTGTTAATATTGATTATATAATTATGGTGATGTTTGGAAGTTGTTAATATTGATTATATAATTATGGTGATGTTTGGAAGTTGTTAATATTGTTATTTTCTGTTTGGAAGTGTAATGGTTTTCATTGATTGTAGCTATTTTGACATATTTATCATTGTTGTTGTCTTAGTGGAATTTTTTGATAGGAACTAAAACGAATAAACTTTTTGATTGAATAAATAAGGTTACCTTGTATTTTGTCAATTGAATCTAATTCTAGTGGTTGTGTTATGGCGTGCTATCCTGCACCCAGGTTCTATTGAGATCATAATGAGTATTAGGGGAAGTACTTGTGGTGACTTTGATCCTTGTTAAATTCTAGGCATGACATTGCTATTTATTAGAAAAGATTGCATGATACACTAGTTAAGTTTTTCTTCTTAGTTGTTGATATTGTTATTGTGAGTTTTATTATTAAGAAAAGTGTTTACTCTTAGTTCTTAATATCCATTTTAAATTATAACCATTAAAATCTATACACACAACTAAGGATTAAATTTGAGTTTTGTTAAAGTGTAGGCATGGTGTTGCTAATTGTTACACTAGTTAACTGTTTCTTCTTAGTTGTTGGTAGTGTTGTTGTGAGCTTGAATATTATGTTCAAGCAATGCTAACATTAAACACTTAGTTGTTGGTTGTCTTAATGTTTGGGTTGTTGTAGTTAAATAGGTAGAGGGAACTATTGAGTGTAAGAGGACATGTAAATAAAAGATAGGTGAGTGAGAGAAGGTACAAAACATGTGTCGGGTGTTGAAGGAATGAAATTATTTATAAAAAACAAGGAAAAAGGAAATGACATTGGAGGTGGGCTCATACCTGTAGTTGTCTTATGCAATGAATGACCATAAAGAAGAAGAGTTAAAGAAAATCGACAATGGTACCATAGTACATCGGATTCCATTGCAAAATACCACCGATTGTTTTGAAAAATAGTTTGCAATACATTCACCATCAATGTGTAAGGAGTGAGCCACCAATAAAAAGTCATCACTATGGTGAAAAATAATACAAATTCCTTTAAAGGAAGCGTTCCATTAAATAAGAAAAGGAAGCTTAGAAGAGTTCTTTAGATTAGAAGGAGAAGAAAAAATGTATATTTAGTTTAACTATTGTTTTATATTACACCTTGAATTATGATGAAAGTAAAAATGCATACAACCATTTGTTTATTGTTGAAGCATCACATATATCTATGGTACCTTCGAGCTATATTATATATTATTTTATTTTTATAGATCACCATATGTCCATGAAATGCATCAATAACATAGTATAAATAATATAGCACCAATAGATTCTTATCGATAGATTAGCGAAAAATCATAGATATATTTTTATCAAACGGTTATTCCTAGTATGATTTTCACCTTTGGAAGTTAATGACACATAATTTTATGTTCCATGGTAATGTAATTCATAGTAAGGAACTATGGTTGAATCCTAATAGAGGGTTAATGGATTAAGGGTTTTTGGATGCCGCAGGATCGCATATATTTTTATTGTAAACAATGAAGACGAGGAATATAATTAGAGGTGCAGTTATGAAAGAAGTTGTTGGTTTGTCTGGTTGGTTTTCCAGGTTAAATCTGTGTGTATATATGTGACTGCATTTGTTTTTCGTTTATGTCTTAAGAATGTGTGTTCATTGCATTACTGTAGAATATTTAAAACTTACAATCATCATTTTTATATCAAAATATTAAGATAAAGTAAGTTAACTAATAGGAATATTTATGCACTTCAACAATATGAAAGGTTATTAAACTAATATTAGGATTGTAATTGTTAATTTTCATCAAGGATAGTGATTTTGAACATTTTTAACAAAAGCTTGATATTGGGACAATACCTCAAAAATTATGAAAAAGAACAAAATTACTTTTATATTTCTATTTCTTTCATATGAAACATCAAATGTCCAAATTGTTGGGAATATAAATAAATTATTCTTGGCATTGTTTTGAATACTATTGACCTTGATATATAAACATTATGCTTTATTTTTTGTACCTACCTCTATACTGGATAAGTATATATATTCCAATCATTTCTTATAAATATGCAGTACTCCCAAATATATGCATACATTAGTGAATGGTACAAAGTATGTAATCATTGTTGGTGACCCAAAATAAATATGATGTTGCATATGTAGAATTATGAGGAGACAATTACAATTAGAAAGAACAACAAACAATACTGAAAGATTGAAACAAACATCAAAGATTTCAATGCTTGAGATTCTTCCTTCTCATTCCTTCTCAATTTATACAAATATGGAAGTTGCTACAAATCATTTGCAACTAATTATAATAATTTGACACTAATTTTGAATAACCCCAAATTATGTTGATAACAATGACTAACCCTAAATTATGCTAGTCTAATCAAAATTAGGTGACACTCTTACAATCTGCCAACAATTACAATAATAGAAATTAAGCATTATCTTCAACACTCCCCCTTAATGNTTCTTGGCATTGTTTTGAATACTATTGACCTTGATATATAAACATTATGCTTTATTTTTTGTACCTACCTCTATACTGGATAAGTATATATATTCCAATCATTTCTTATAAATATGCAGTACTCCCAAATATATGCATACATTAGTGAATGGTACAAAGTATGTAATCATTGTTGGTGACCCAAAATAAATATGATGTTGCATATGTAGAATTATGAGGAGACAATTACAATTAGAAAGAACAACAAACAATACTGAAAGATTGAAACAAACATCAAAGATTTCAATGCTTGAGATTCTTCCTTCTCATTCCTTCTCAATTTATACAAATATGGAAGTTGCTACAAATCATTTGCAACTAATTATAATAATTTGACACTAATTTTGAATAACCCCAAATTATGTTGATAACAATGACTAACCCTAAATTATGCTAGTCTAATCAAAATTAGGTGACACTCTTACAATCTGCCAACAATTACAATAATAGAAATTAAGCATTATCTTCAACACTCCCCCTTAATGTTTAATGAGTGGATTCCAAGAATATATCTCATGTAATGAAACTTCTCTCTTGGTAGTCCTTTGGTGAAGATATCAACAAGTTGATAATCTATTTTACAAAACTTTAATTCAAATTCTCCTTTTGCCACATGATCTCTTAGAAAGTGATATTTGATATGAATATGTTTAGTGTGACTATGAAACATTGTATTTTTACTTATGGCAATTTTAGACATGTTATCACAATGAATAATTGTGGCATATTTTTGTTCTTGTTTCATATCTGTTAGGATTCTCTTCAACTGAATTACTTCACATGTTGTTGATGTTGTTGAAATATTCTATGCCTTCGTATAAGATAATGAAACAATTTGTTGTTTCTTTCAATACCATGATACTATACCTGATCCTTGGATGAAAACATAACATGAAGTACTTTTTCTATCATCAATACAACCAACCCAATCACAATATGTATTACCAACCAACCAAAAACTATTTGTTGAATTATACCAAATGCCAAATTGTTTGTTCCATGGACATACCTCAAAATTATTTTTCCTTCTCCAAAGTGAATCTTACTTGGACTTTGCATGAATCTAGAAATTGAACTTATTTCTTACATAATATCAGCTCTATTTGCAGTAAGATACATGAGACTTCCTACTAAACTTATATAGGATTTAACATCCACCTTTCTTGCTCCATATTCTACAGAAAAAATTTCATTTGTATTGATAGGCGTTCTCATGGGTAAATACAATTTTCCATTTTCCATTTGTGAAGAAGATCTGTAGCATATTTTTCTTGTGAAATAAAAATACCATCATTCATATTCCTCAATTCTATACTAAGAAAATAATGCATCAAACTCAAATTAGTCATTTCAAATTCAATCATCATATCCTGTCTGAACTCTTCCACCAAAAAAATACTTGAGGATGTATATATCAATTTGTCTACATATAAGCAAACAATAAGTAGATCACTTGTACCATTTGACTTGATATATAATGTGGTTCACTTTCACTTCTCTTAATTCCATTTTTTATAAATAATTATATATCTTGTTATACCATGCTCTTGGAGATTGTTTAAGCCCATAAATAGCCTTTTTAATTTGCAAACCTTATGTTCTTGTTATTTAAATTCATATACTTTAGGATGTTGAACATAAACATATTTCAAAACACCATTATGAAAGGATGATTTTACATAAAATTGATAAACCAACCATTTATATTGTGTTTCTATTGCTAAAACTGCTCTTATTGTATTCATTATTGCAACAGGAGCATATGTTTCATCATAGTCTATACTTGGTTGTTGAGAAAACCCCTTTCCCACCAACCTTGTTTTGTGATTTTGTATAGACCCATCAGTTGTTGTAACACCTTGTTTCCCCCAGTCTGTAATTATAACTATATGGGCTGAGGAACTATGGAAAACTTAAAAGTGTGAATGTCTAATTTGATGGACCTGGTGTAGAAGGTCGATGAATGTAAATTCTGATTATTTTAATAGAAAATGGTTACATGTTGCATGACTGCCGAAAGAGAAGATGTGCTAAGAGAGAGACCACAAAATGTTGTGAAAGGTGGTGGAGGGGACTAGGAATGGTTGCGTTAACCTCCATCGAACCAGTGCCATGATGGAATTAATTTTCTTAGATCAAAACAACCCTCTGACCAGGAATGAATTACCGTCAGGATGGTAGGTGGGAAGGCCTCCTCAGGAGTTAATGAGGGATGGGGCAGACTCCCATCGGTAAGGCTTTTGGACTTGACCACAGACTGGGGGAATTGGGCCACATGCAATGTTTCTAAGGAAGGGAATTAAGGAAGTGTGGGGGGGACAGAGGGAGACCAATGAAATAAAAATGCAGAGACAAGAGCATAAAATCTTGGGTCCGAGGAAGGAATGAAGGAGGAATAGTGAGTTCTGATCATGAAAATTAGAGATTGAACAAGGAGAAGGGGAGTAACCTTTGTCTTGTTCTATTTTCTGTATTGGGAGAAGGAGAGTAACCTTCATCCCTAACGTTCGTTGAGATGGAATCCCAAAGCATCATGGCTTAAGCTTGGGGGTGGCCAGTGATAAATCCATTGGGAGTGACTAAGCCTATTTTTGGGTGGAAACGAGCACCCCTTTCGGTAGTCGCATCACACTCTACGGTTTTGATAAGTGTTTCCTTGCCTTATAATTTTGAATTGCAAATAATGGATGCATGTGAGTATTCATAGGTCTATAAAGGTTTCATTCTCTTTATTAAATGATTAAGTTATGAATATGTGTTTGTTTCCTTGAGAGCCTAAAATCCCTCATGGAGTTCCATATGGCCCGGTTTAATCACTCCAAGGTGCTTTTCCCAGGGAATTTCATCACCGTTCTAGAGTCGAGTGAGTACTTCCTTGAATGCTGAGGTTGAATCCCACAATCCCTACAAGGACAGAGTCTATTAAGCTCAGGACAAGTAGTAAAAATATGCACAGGCTCTCTGCGAGGTAAGAAGAAGCCCAGAACCACTTAAGTCCTAGACTTAATGAAGGAGCACAATAGATGTGCCAAAGATCCCTATATGTGTTAAGTCCAGGAGAAAGAGCATAACGCTCTTAAATCCTTCATAACCGACGAAGCTTAAGAGGGATAGCGAGAAATTCAAGTATTGAAAAGGAGTATCCTTTTGTTTGGAAGTTGAATTGACACTATTCGTTTGGGAAGATCCGTGGTCTATCACAGTCGTTATATTTGAGGAAGGAACATGGGAATTAATGCCTCGACCCCTTTAGACTTCACAAGAATTCACACATCAGGCGATTCACACATTGGCGTGACTAAACTCCCAAAACCCGAAGTTGTGATGTACTCTGGTCTGTTGGATCAAGGAAGGTCATGGACTGTCGATCTGACGTGAGAAGATTAACACAAGAGTATGTGGGAATTTGAAATTCCCTAAGAACCAAACTCAGAAGAGATAAGCACATTTCTGAAGCACACATGAGGTCCAAGAGGAGAACTTGTCTCAAGTTTGTAAGTTCAGGAGGGAAAGTGGGAGTCGAGACCTATACATCAGGGTTCACAGGGAGTAAATCCAAGGTCAAGACCTTTGAAATATCTGAGACCTTCCCAGCTAGGGAAGAAAGTGAAAGCTCGGGAGGAGAAGATACAATGATCGTTGGATCTGATAGCGCTACCATTTTTCTTTCCATTTAGAGTCAATTTTGAGTCACGTTGTGAACCATGCGTCCAAGCATGTGAATTCAGGTACGTAGCACTAGGAGGTTGAATTCAAAAAGTGATCAGTTGGCCCTTGGGAATGGGAAGGGGTGTCTGAGTCAGAAAATGTACACGTGGTATGGATGTGTCTTTTGCAAAGAGTCGAATCCCATTAAGAAACCAGTCTCTACGTGCCTGGGTCAGGTCAGCTGGTTAATAGAGGTCATGTTGGAAAGTGTAAAAGTTATTATTAGTTCATCATGAAGACCGAGGGAATGAAAAATCATGGTGTTTGTATTATACATTCGCAACGAACCTTATCACCTGCATTCTACATGCGGGGATTTTACATGGAAAACCTACAATTCAACTTGAAACATCTCATCGCCATAAATTCACTACCTTCCATCATGTTTTCCTCTCTTGGTCAATTCGTTATAAATCTCATATTCTGGGCATGCCCTCCAGTCATAGAACCAAGTATAAATGCTTTTCGCGGTTTCCCCGGGCCAATCTAGTTGATTCAGAAGCACTCCCCTTTTGCATTCGTTCAATACACTATGCATATATTATACCTTGGTCACGCCATGGAGGCTTCTCAGAGTGTAGGAAAGGGCATGCGGAGTGGAAAAAATGTGAGTTTCGAACCCCAAAGAGACTAGATTTCTTTCTCACCCACGACGACCATTCCCAAGGATGTGGAAGGAACCATTCTTTCACCTGCAAAAAAGACCAGATCAAGTCATGGAACAACCAAAGAAAATAAATTCATACATGAAAAGGAGACGGAAAGAGCCACCTCCTCCCAACAGCAATTGCCTCAGAGGAGGTTCAGGTCGAGAAAGAATGAGGAGATCATGAAGGCTCAAATTGCAGAAGAACCGTGGGTCAGATTGATAGTTGAAGGACCACATAGATGTGCCATCCAGCTAGAACTTGCCAGGAAATCATGCCACGAAGTCGTGGATAGAAGAAGGAAAGTGGACACCACGGGAGAAAATGAGGAAATGCCATATCAGCAGCTGGAACAAGCAAATCTATCTATTGTCGAGCTTTATCAGGAGAACAGGGAATTAAGGAGACTTCTAGAGACAAATATTGCAGAAGCATCAACTGCACAGATCCATGGAGCGAACGTGGCATGGATGAAAAGTTAGCTTAGAGAGGCGTAGAACGTTATTGTCTAGCTGCAAGAGGCATAAAGGTTGGTAGAAGAAAGGCACATGGAGCATCCCAGAGAATGCGAAGCAGTCGAAAAGGAGATCTGTGTGGCTCTTGCCAGTGCACAAAAAGAGAAAGTTTAATGGGTGACATTTTGTTCATGGCAGTTTTGAGTGATACGTGTCCTCTAAAGTGTCCAACCATTTTGATAATAGTCACGAGAATCAAACAAATGTTTACTGCACACAGTTCTCTAACAAATGGGTGCATAATAGAAGGCAAAGCCAATATTGCAAACAACAAGCTTTTGACAGACACATGTTCACTAGGATACCCAATCAAGAGATACAACGACACATTTTTCCCCACATTGGATTCTGACCGACAATCAGACCCCATGGTGAACCTGAAGACAGTCGTTAGTCGACAGGTGTGATTAGTGCCTATATTTGGATAGTACCATGTGAAGAGTCTCTGGCACATGTGGCACATTTTTTCTAGTCTAGGGTTAACAATTAGAAAACAGTGCAGCCCAAGTGACACCCTCATTTATATATTTCATCTTTTCGATGTAAGCCAGGTTGGTTGGAAAATTTGGTAGACGATAGCTGTTGAATGTAATTTGAAGTTTTGACCAGAATTTAATGCAAAGGTCCTGTGATTTGATCAAAAGATTCTAGTTATGATAGTTGGATGTATTTTTCTTCTTTCTTTGCTATGTGATTTCCTGTTATCTTTATTCCATATGTTTTTTGTCTATTTCGGAACAAATTATCGAACCTGTGGATTCATTGTACTGTGCCCCTTGTTCACTCCACTTAGAAAAAACATTTTCCTCTCAAGTTAACTCTGAATTCATCCACAACGATGCTCTTGAGTTGATTCCTGTGTTTTCTCCCGCCACACATTATAGTTTACACTGAATGTTGTTCCTCGCCTAGCTTTATCCTCTCATATCCAGTCACTAAGTCATTTGTCCGATCTTTTCCTTAGATCAAACCCATAGCCCAAGTCTTACTTTTATGCGCCAATATAACCAGAACCCACTTTATCATAGGTGTTAATATATCCATCATTTTCAAAGTCATATCCTGCACGGAGGCCGCGCCATTTCCAAGAGAGCCCTCTCCAGATCCGAAAGGATAGTTTCGGGTCTCAAAGTTGGTTGAAAATTTTACCTTCATTGTCTATTTGTCAGCTGAATAGATTTACGGAGTGCTAACATTATGGTGTCATTGTCGAGGACAAAGCTGAAAATATTTTCCCTGGGAGAACGACGAACATTGCAGTTTGACCCCTAAGGGTAATAGAGGGAAAAACACCTGTACTGGATGGAACCTTTACCCTGGAAACTCTAGTCCAAACAGACCAGTAGCCCTAAGTAGCACTACTCAGGAAACCTACCTCCAAAGACGTTTTACACTAGAGAGAATACTGACCCAAACCCCTCTGAGCCTGTGTGAGACCCCGAGAAGATTCTGCGCAAGGCTAGAGAGTAGGCCTCGGACCCATTTTTTTTCCTGGAAAGAAGTCTGTCCTTTCCCAAAGAATGTGCATAGGGCATTGACGACCTTGATTTTGATGCACTTTTTGAGAAAAATATGTTCAGGTCTAAGTCAAAAACTAGTTTGGACGAGACTGTTTTCGATCTAAACAATTTCGAAGCCTTGGTGAAAAATAATATTCCCCAAAATATGAATCCCCCTAGGGATATGGCTGCCAAATTAACTCCCCTCATATTACCGGCCCAGTTACACGACTTGCCTCATAATTATATCCAAAGAATCAAACTCTACAACATAGAGGGAAATGTTTCCGCTGAGAGACACCCAGACTGGTTTAATGACTTTGTCTTCCTGGAGGAGGTAGACTATGCGGATGCAAAAATGAGGATTTTTGCGCAAAGCCTTTTGGGAGATGTAGGAAAGTGGATCACAGTGATGTTGGAATACGATCTTGAGATCAAGCCGACAAAGATGGTAAAGGGTTGGGGCCTTGCAAAGCTGATGGTGCAGTCATAATACAATGTTGTATGAAAGAACTTCATTGTCGATCTGTTGGAATTCCCTCAAGAAGAAAAAGTTGTGTAGATGCCTCAACGTTTCATTGATTCGCCATGGTATGCAGACACCATATATGTATTGGAGAATTTCCAAGCCCCTCCATGTGTGAGTAAGACTAAGGCAAGATTCCTCAAGATTAAAGCGGTTAAGTTCTGGGTCTTGGACAATTCACTGAATTAGAAAGATCCCGGAAGAATATTGTTAGGATGTTTGCTAGAGGATGATGTGAAACGATCCATACAGGAATTTCACGGAGGTGACTATGGGGGGCACCACTATTTGAAGACCACCGCACACAATATCATGAGGGCAGTTTATTACTAGTCAACTATTTTCGCTGACGTATATAAAGAGGTCTCCAGCTGCCATGAGTGCCATATTTTCGATGGAAGGAGAAAACTATAGTCCCTGTCGTTAAATCCAATCTTAGTTGAAGTTCCTTTCATGTAGTGGGGCCTAGATTTTATAGGAGAGATAAACCCACCATCCTCTATGCAACATAAACAGATTCTCATGGCCATCGATTATTTCACGAAATGGATTGAGGCAGTCCCCACAAACCAAGATACCGACACGATCATCATACAGTTCCTATAGACAAACATCTTGTCAAGGTTTGGGTGTCCTATTAATATCATAATAGATAATGCGGCCGCATTCAAGTCTAAAAAGATGGAGAAGTTCTTTCAGGATTATAACATAACCCTGGGGCATTCAAAGACATATTATCCACAAGGAAATGAGTTGGAGGAATACTCAAATAAGAGTTTGACCAGTATCATCAAAAGGATCTTGCAAGACAACAAGAGAGCCTGGCGTAAGAATCTTATATATTCGTTGTGGGTAGATCAGATTACCACTAAAAAATCCATATCAACCTCACCTTTCGAGATCGTTTACGGTGGAGACACAATCTTCCCTACTGCGCTGGGACTGCATGTCTAGAATTTGTTGCAAGAGAAGGAGGCCAAGCCAAATGATGCAAAGAGGAGGATAAACCAGCTAATTCAGACACAACAGGCGAGGGAGGAGGTGTATAATCAATCTCAGCTCCATAAGGAGAGGATAAAGAAATATTTCGACAAACATTCCAAGCAGGAATATTTTCAGGTAGGAGATCTGGTACTGATATGGGACACCATAAATGAAGGTAAAGGAAAGAATAGAAAGTTCAATCACCTTTGGACAGGGCCATACAAAATCGACGCGTACTGCAGATACAATGCCTATTTCCTGGAAGGACTGGATGAAGAGTGTCTTGGTTGGGGGCTTGTAAATGACAAGTTCCTCAAATGTTACATGATGAAATAAAGTTTGTTTAAGTCATTTTTCATTGTAATTATTCATTTTATTTTTGTGTCGAGTCAATAGGTCAGCAGAAAATTGAAGCCCAAAGTGAAGGCCCTAAGTTTATGTTGAATTCTTAGAAGCTGTGTCAATGAGTCTATATTGTTTTCTGTCCGTCACTTATATTTCTTAGTGTCCATAGGTCGAATAAAGACCAATGGTCAGGCACCTGGTCTATTTTTCTTTGCTACCTCAGAGGGAGGATAACATCCCCATTGGAGCCAGTTGTTAGCACTGCCATTTTTCTTTCCATTTAGAGCCGGTTTTGAGTCATGTTGTGACCCATGTGTCCAAACATGCGAATTCGGGTACAAAGCATCAGGAGGTTGAATTCAACAAGTGGTCAATTGGCCCTTGTGAATGGGAAGGGGTGTTAGAGTCAAAAATCGTACACATGGTACAGATGTGTCTTTTCCAGAGATTCAAATCTCATTAAGAAACCAGTCTCTACATGCCTGGGTCGGGTCAAGTGGTTAATAGAGGCCGCATCAGCAAGTGAAGCAGTTATTATCAATTCATCATGAAGGCCGGGGGAATGAAAAATCGCAGCGTCCATCTTATACATGCCCAACGAACCTTATCACCTACATTCTACACATGGGGATTTGCCATGGACAACCTACAATTCGACTTGAAACATATCATCACCATAAATTCACTGCCTTACAGCATGTTTTCCTCTCTTGGATGATTCGTTATAAATCTCATATGATCGGCGTGCCCTCCTATCATAGAACCAAGTCTAAACTCTTTCCACAGTTTCCCCTCGCCAGTCGAGTTGATTCAGAAGCACTCCCCCTTGTGCATTCATTCAATACACTGTGTGCAAACTATACCTTGGTCACGCCATGGTGGCTTCTCGAAGTCCAGGAAAGGGCATGTGGACTAGCAGAACTACGAGGTCATAACCCCAAAGAGACTGGATTTCTTTCTCACCCATGGTGACCATTCCCAAGTATGTGGAAGGAACCCTTCTTTCACCTGCAAAAAATACTAGATCAAGTCGCAGAACTTCCGAAGAAGAGAAACTCATACAGGAAAAGGAGATGGAAAGAGCCCCCTCCTCCCAACGACAATTTCCTCGGAGGAGGGGCAGGCTGAGAAAGAACGAGGAGATCATGAAGGCTCAAATTGTAGAAGAACCACATGTCAGATTGATAGTTGAAGGACTACTTAGATACACCATCCGGCTAGAACCTGTCTAGAAATTGAGCCGTGAAGGTGTTGAAAGAGAAAGGAAAGAGGACATTGTGGGAGGAAATGAGGAAACACCATCTCAGTAGCTCGAACAAGCAAAGATGTCTATTTCTGATCTCTATCAGGAGAATAGAGAATTAAGGTGACAACTGGCGACAAAGACCACAGAAGAAGCAGTTGCATAGAGCCATGGAGGGAATGTGGCATGGCTAAAAAGGAAACTTAGAGAGGCACATAACTTTATTTTCCAGCTGCGAGAGGTGCAAGGGTTGGCAGAAGAAAGGCACGCGAAGAATCCCATAGAATGTGAAGCAGTCGAAAAGGAGAGCTACGTGGATCTTACCAACGCACAAAAAGAGAAAGTTCAACGGGCGACATTTTGTTCACGACATTTTTGAGTGATATGTGTCCTCTAAAGTATCCAACCATTTTGATAACGGTTGCGACTATCAAACAACTATTTACTACGCACAGTTCTCCAACAAATGGGTGCCTAACAGAAGGCGAAGCCAATATTGCAGACAACAGGCTTTTGACTGACACCTTTTCACTAGGATACCAGATCAAGAGATACAGTGACACATTTTTTCGCACATCGGATTCTAACCAATAATCAAACCCCGTGGAGAACTTGAAGACATTCGTTAGTGGACAGGTAGGATTAGTTCCTATTTTTGGATAGTACCATGTGAAGAATCTCTAGCGCATGTGGTGCATTATTTCTAATCTAGGGTTAACAGTTAGAAAACAGGGCAGCCCAAGCGATGCCCTCATTTATGTATTTCATATTTTCAATGTAAGCTAGGTTGGTTGGAAAATTTGGTACATGATAGCTATTCAATGTAATCTGAAGTTTTGATCAAAATTTAATGCAAAGGTCCTGTGACTTGATGAAAAGATTCTAGTTGTGATACTTGGATGTATTGTGCTTCTTTATTTGTGTATGTTATTTCCTGTTATCTTTATTCCATATCTTTTATGTCTATTTCAGAACGAATTATCGAACCTGTGGATTTGTTGTACTACGCCCCTTGTTCACGCCAATTAGACAAAACACTTTCCTCTCAAGCTAACTCTGAATTCATCCACAATGACACTCTTGAGTTGCTTCCTGTGTTTTCTCCTGCTACACATTATGGTTTACATTGAAGGTTGTTGCTCGCCTAGGGCCTTATCCTCTCAAATCCAGTCACTGAGTCATTTGTCTCGTCTTTTCCTCAGATAGACCCCATAGCCTAAGTCTTACATTTCTGCGCCAATATAACTAGACCCCACTTTATCATAGGTGTTAAATCTAGCCATCATTTTCAAAGTCATACCCTGCGCAGAGATCGTTCCATTTCCGAGAGATCCCTCTCCATATCAGAAAGGCTAGTTTAGGGTGTCAAAGTCAGTTGAAAAAGTTACCTTGGTCGTCTGTTTATCAGCCGAACAGATTTATAGAGTGCTAATAGGATCGATCATCATGAAAGATCTGGACCGTTAGATCATAGTCCAGACAATGAGTAGTAAGCATAGAGGAGAATAGATCTTAATCATTTGGTCTCAGCTTAAAAGAATCGTGGCCACCAAATCAAGGTAAATTTCACTGACAATAATCCTCAAGGGTATGCAAGAGGAATGGGGTTCCAAAGTCCCGAAAGCATCAGAATCGTCCATCTAGGAGGACACATGGCGAGAGGTTAGCATTTCATCAACTCGCGACTCAGGGAAGTCAAAGGGTGGAGTTGTGAGAACTCGTGAAATGTGAAATTGTGATTTTATCTTAGCCATTAGATAATGGGGAGTGGTGACCCTTCGATCTGCCCCTCGCAAATATCGAAAATTGGAAATTGAGAGAACAAAGGTGAACCAACCTCCAAAGTCACGAAATGCGAAATTGTGACTTGATCGCAGTTGTTGATCGGAGGAATATCATGGACCGTAGATATAGTCTTATTGGGATTCGACAACTCAAGAAGCCATAAGTAGAGTTTTGGGAAGACGGGAGACGCAAAATTGTTCGCGCCTTTCGATTTGGCGACTGGTCATAGCCTTGGTCCCATCGAGGAAGGGACTTAGCCGGGAGGGTTAGCTCCTAATTCCGATGAAGCTTAAAGGCATAAAGGAGGAAGCCGCGGGTTCCATACAACATGTGCTTTAAGGGAAAGAGGGTATGTTAAGTGGATTGGAATTTCTTCCCTGACTTCCATTTCCCAGTGTTAGAGACCATGAATGGAGAAATTGACCATTTGAGGAAGAGGG